>WBNH01003808.1:77359-108214 GCA_013401255.1 Urocolius indicus
TTCAAAGCAAAGAAGAATATCCCCCCTGCATCTGGATTAGGTGTTTTGCCATTCTAGTTTCAAAGTACACCCATTAATGACAGTCCACTCCGTTTTTGCCTGTGTGCCCATTTGCTGTTCTTCTCCAATTATGCAGGCAAGGTGTGTGGTGAGTCAAGCATCTGGAGGGACTGATTATACTTCCTAACCACATCTTCCTCCAATCTGCACACCAGAGGGTAGCATATATCACACAATTCTTCCCAAAAACATGCACTCGTACACTTAGGCCAAACCACTGAGCTGTTGTAACGTCTGGACAGGACAAAACATGTAAGGGAATGGATCCTGGTCAAGAATCATTATTTGCCAACTATCCAACTGAAAACATTCCCAGGCTAATGCTGGGATAAATAATGAAAGTGAGTTGTCTCCGTGTTCTTCCACAGGGAACTAAGCCTCCCAGACGCATGTTTCTCTCTCAACAGTTCTTCTAAGAGAATGCTTAGAATACATCTAGGCTTAATGAAACAAAAACAAAGAATGAAAATAAGGTGCTTCCAAACTCAGGAGGCTGGACAATAAACAGTGACATCAAGCAGGAGGAAGGTGATGAAAAGAAAGCATTTCAGAATGTCAGTGCTGCGGGGCAGAAGTTCACAGGCACAGGAAAACTATCGTTGGGTAAAGGCCAAGAAGAGAGAAAAATCTCCTCTGCTCTGTTTTGTTTCTATGGCTGCAATATTCTGCAGGAAAGATGGGGGAAAAAAGCCCAGAGAGACCTGTTGAAACAATCTCTCCTTTTTACTGAACATTACATCAAACGTAAACCGTGGAACTGAGGCATGGGAGAGGTCTGTCTATGTTAGATACTCTTGCCAGTTCTCTTGGTAATGCTGGGTATTTCCTAAAAACAATGTCTTTTTTTTTTTTTCTTCCACTACTTTGCCCAGTTATTAAGCAACAGGGAAATCCCCATCTGTATATAACTTCAAACCAGCAAAAGCCTTTGCATTGCTAAAGGCTCAGAGTGCAGGGAAGCAGGAGGATGCACGTGCCACAGCTGGAAGCTGTTCTAAAGCATAACACAGACAATGCAAGAAATCCCAGGGAAAGTCCCACTACTTGCTGCACTGCAGGATCTGAATGAAGGGAGGCACCAGGAAAAAAGGAAATTCCCCTATAAATCCTCCACACAGACAGATGAGGTAGGACAGGGAAATTCAAACAGGAATGAGACTATTCTCTATGGGAACAGGAGGGAGCAATGAGGAGTGTCATAGAATCATAGAATAGTGGGGGTTAGAAGGGACCTTTAGAGCTCATCCAGTGCAACCCCCCTGCAGAAGCAGGTTCACCTAGATCAGGTCACACAGGAACGTGTTCAGGTGGGTCTTGAAGAGCTCCAAGGAAGGAGCCTCCACACCCTCCCTGGGCTGCCTGGGCCAGGGCTCCTTCCCTGAAAGAGTTTTTTCCTTATGTTTCAATGGAACTTTTTGTGTTCCAGTCCAAATATTAAAAGATGGAAGAAGGTGAGACAAGAAGTCTGAGAAGCACTGTCCCAGCACAAACCTTCAGTCAGAGATACTGTGATCAAACACAGCTTGTTTTTCCCAGGCAGCACATGGGGAAATACTTACAAACCCATCATCTTTTAAAGACATCGGGGGACTTGTTACATCCATTGAAACCTGAGGGAACAGGAAAGCACGTTACAAACTTGTGTGCATTGGCTTTGTTTGGCTGCAGCAGCAGCAGCAGCATCAGAACAGAATGGCAGAAAGGAATCCCAGAAGCTGTATTGAGCAAAAAGACTTGAAAAATGATACATGTTGTATCATTTTATAGGCAAAAGTGATAGATATTGGGCATGGGAAGCTGCTTTCCTCACTAAGCATGAAAGACAGAGACATACATGAGGGAATGTGCATTGCACAGCTTACTATATCTCTCCTGAAACTCAGGTACTTACCTTTATGCTACTTTTGTACTGCTACACACGTGCTTAACATCCTGCGCGCTCTGTGCTTAAGAGACAGAACCTGCTTAACGCAAATAGAAACACTTCCCTTACACAGCAGGTGAAGTACAACTCAGGCTCTGACTTGTCCCTGAGTAAAACTCAGGCTTCTGACGCCACAACGTTTTGCAGAAGTGCACAGAAAGGAATTTAGACAAGTTCATGGGCCATTCAGCCAGAACCTAAGGCACAGAGGTCCCCAAGAAAGCGTAGCCTGCGGATGCCAGGGCAGACACACATCAGATATTACGTAGGGTCATCTGACAAGCCTAAAGCCAAGCAGCAGCATCCCATCCTGGATGAACGTTTCTGATGCTGCCACCTGGGAATTCCGAGCTTGGTTGATTACCCGACACCATTGTCCCTGCTGCACTGAAACCGAGGTTGTATTTGGTGAATCATCCCTTCCCGGTTCAAGCATTCAAAACGTATCGAGTCAAGCACAGATCCCCGACTGGGGAAAGCGAAAGCGGCACCGCTGAAAAACACCTTCCCTCGGCTTCTGCCCGGGACAGCGGCCAAGAGGCCCGTCTCGCCTGCACCACGGTCCGAGGGACCTCAGCCGTGGCTCGTGGCCGTGCTGGAAGCTGCAGCAGCCCGTGCTGGCCCCTGCGCTGGGAGCTCGGAGCGTCCCAGCCGCCCGCTCCCGTGCGGGAGCCCCGGGGGAAAGGGCTGCGGCAGCCCGAGGGCCGCTAAGCGCCCGCAGCTCGCTGTCCCAGAGGGCGAGCATCCCCGGGCATCCCCCCGGGACCCCCCCGGGACCCCGCAGGACTTACGGCACCGCGGCTCTCCGCCACGAGCTCCCCGTGGCAGCGGGTCCCGCGCAGCTCCCCGGCCCCGGGCTCGCCGCCGGCCGCCTCCCCACCGACCCCGCTTTCGCTTTCGCTTCTCCGCCGGCGGAGGAGGAGCCGGAGGGTGGCCATGGCCTGCCCTGCCGGGCTGCGCTCACGGCGGGGACGCGCTCGGGATCCAGCCCCGGACAGCCCCCGGCTCCCTGCCCGGCTCCCTGCCCGGCTCCCTTCCCAGCTCCCTTCCCAGCTCCCTGCCCAGCTCCCTGCCCAGCTCCCCTTCCCAGCTCCCTGCCCGGCTCCCTGCCCGGCTCCCTGCCCGGCTCCCCTTCCCAGCTCCCTGCCCGGCTCCCCTTCCCAGCTCCCTGCCCGNTGCCCAGCTCCCTGCCCGACTCCCTTCCCCGCTCCCTGCCCAGCTCCCTGCCCAGCTCCCCTTCCCAGCTCCCTGCCCAGCTCCCCTTCCCAGCTCTCTGCCCAGTTCCCTGCCCGGCTCCCCGCCGCTGCCAGGCCCCACCGTGTCACCGTCAGCACCCGCAGAACCGGGAGAGGTGGGGAGCATGTGGGCTGGCAAAGGCCGCCGCACCTTCAGGGCTTCACCTCCCTTCCTCTCCTCTTTCCCAGCCATCTCTCAATTCTGCTGGAAGCTTCTAGCTTGGCCTCTGGATTTTTCTGTGAAGTAAAAGTGACTAAAACTTGGCGTCTTCAAGCTAATCCTGGTGAATTTCCTTCTTTCGTTTATTTCTTGCTTGTTTAAAACCACATTCCCTGTGATGATGTGTTTGTGTTCTAAGGAACAGGTCTTCCTTCTCTGCTGGGTTATGGCAAAAGGCATAAAACACTCAGTGACAGGTTTGCTGATGGACATGATGCATTCCAAAACCAAGCAGCAAGCAGTGGCCATGCAACCCATCATCCCAGAGAGACTCTCACCATCCCAGAGGGACCCCTACCATGCCAGAGGGATCCCTACCATCTCGGGGGGACCACACCATCTCAGGGGATCCATATCATCCTAGGGTTCCTCATCATCTCAGGGATCTCCTGGGGAGACGCCACCATCTCAGGTCATGGGGAGTTTTAGCACGGATATGACTCAGCTTAGAGAAGTCATGAAGTGTAGACTGGGTTTAGGTGACTTATGGTTGCAGACACGTGCTGTGTTAGCCAGTGGGAACTTGTTTGCTAAAGAAAAGAGCTGCTTCATGGAAAAAAAGCACTTGGATTTCCAGGGTGAGCGGTTTGAGGGAGAGAAAGCGCTGCCTCCTCATTGATGGGGAGGGTAAAAGGTTTTGGTTACTGAAAGGTCCTTCTTCCTGCAGGTAACTAGAGGAAAGGGTCTTTTGTGGATCCTGAGAGAGCTGGTAGGACTCACTCTGTCATGCAGATGACACTGCTGGGATGGACTGGACTTCTTGTGCGGTGGCAGGTACAAAGTGTGGCTGCTTCAGCGTGGGTGGGTGAAAGAACCACACACATCTTTCACCAATAGCTCTTGGGCTCAGGAGCACACAGTGCATCCAAGATTGTGGCCAAGCAGTTGGATACAGCTGATTGAATCCAAGAGCTACTAACTATTCCAATACCCGGGTTACACACATGCATGGCAGTTGTGAACAAATGCTGGGCAATATCTGTGTCCTAGGCCAAGAAAACAAGAAAGCAAACATATTGCTTTCAGGTTTCCTTTAAAATTAATGTGACTGATCTGTTAAATTTTGCTCTCAACATTGCAAACAGACCTGTACTCATTGGCCAAAGCATTTTGGAGCCAAACGGCACTGCCTGTGAAAGCAATTCATCCCCAGAAACTCAAGGTATGCCAATGAGTTGGAGCAAGAGTAGGAGCTGACTTGGAGAGAGAAGCAGGAGGAGCTGTACAGCAGCAAAGGGTTGCAGTGAAATGGGCTGAGCTTTGCCTGCTCACTTGAGGAGGCCTGTGCAAGAGCAGCCAGAACAAGGTGCCCAGAACTTTTGGCTTTCACTGGCCGTACAAAGGGAGCCTGGGCTTGCACTCTGCTTGCGTAGCAATCACCTTGTGCCACTGAATTCAGGGAGAGTTTTACCCATGGGGGAATTATTGTGGCAGCCTCAGACATCCATATGTGGTTTGTGACACAAGTGGATGAAACTATGACCCTGTGTTGGAGGGTTTTTTTTCCTTATTGTTTTCTGCCTTGACAATGGATAACTGTGTTTACTATTGCTTTGTAAACACAAAGCCCGTTACTAATGAGATGAGTAAAAGGGAGAGGTTTAGCTGGAATAGCCAGGGAGGAGGAGGTGATTATGTTATGACCTAAGTACATCAGATTTCAGATTTAAATGTCAGAGTGGCAGGCTGCTCTCCAGTAACCATGGTCATGTCAGGAAGTCACTGCTGATCTGAAAGAGCCTTATTTCCCCAAACTCCAGGGAATGCAGCAACACCAGTCTGTTTACTGGGGCCTGCTTTGAGATTTCAGCTGAACAGTGTGTTTGTGCTCATTTGGTGAAGGGAATTCATTGGAGATACTGAACTGGGCCAAGTTGCTTAACTGGAATGGAGTTGTCTTGGGGTTGATATGTGAATTGATCTCTATGTGTTGTGAGTTTATAGTGTTGGCCACATATGAATCAGAGGAAAGGGAAAAGCACTGATTTCATAACTGAGGAGTCTAGCTAAAGGAGAAAATCAAGGGGTAAAATATAGCATAGAGTACCATCAGCTTTGAAACTCTCAGGATTTCTCTGGGCAGTCCTTATTGGTACCAGACTTGTTCTTCGAGGCCTGAAAGGCTCTTGATGAGCCTAGAAATCTAAACTGGAAGCTTCAAAAGAAAGCCAAGACCCTTCTGTCAGTGTGGGATTAGGGCTCATCTACAGCAGGAAATAGTCTGATTGGGCTGGCAGAAAGTTTACAGCCATAAGCTTACCTTTCTATTGGTATCAATACAATTTGACCATACCTCAGCTTCTGGACAGTGCTGTTAAGAATCTTAGGCAATTACATTCAGAGGGAGAGTAGTTTGGTTCTTTTAAAGTTAAAAGAGATCCCAAGAAAGAAGCAAATGGACTTTAGGTGCTTAGTTCAAAGCTGTCATAATGGAAACCCTGCTCAGTGCCCATCTGATCCTTGAGGTACCCCAGCTGCAAAGAAGCCTTGTCCTCCAGACAGGTTTAGCAGCAGCATCTGAATTGATGGCAGTGCTGGGTGCTTTAGCTTGATCATGGTCAGGACTCATATCCAACCACAGACCTGCTTTGATGGTCCATATAGTACATTTATGCTCTGACACAATCAAGTTCCACAGCTACCCAGTTTGGTTTGGGCTTTCCTTCAAAACCTGGCCAACGAAGGCTAGTGATGCCCCCAGCTTATCTTCCAGATTTGCAGACTCTGCTTTTGCAGACTATTGGTGCCTAAAAAAAGGAGAGGGGAAATCAGATTTCAGGTTCTTCTTTAAGAACCTGCTCACCTGTTCTGTCCAGACGTTATCACACAGATACCTTCCTCAGTAAGCAGGGGGTGGCCATGATTCCTGTTTAACAGTGCTTTTAGTTAGAGTGTTTTCCTGTTTACTCTGGAAGATTTCACACATTCTAAGAGTGAGAAGAGAGGCTCCATGTTCCAGAGCAACCAGTACTGTGTGGTCAACACAGGTTTGAGCCTTCTTCAGTGAACCCAGCAGCTAGCCTGCCTGAAGGGAATGATGATTACTGTACCACCTCCCATCCTCAGGGATCTCTACTCAGTTATTGGCAAAAAAAAAAAGCCCTACAAACCCCAGGCAAACAGAAAGTTCTTCTTTCTGTCCTTGGTGCAGCACTAGGCCCTGGAGAGGGGCAGATCTAGATCTTAGATGTATTGTATTCCTAGTAACTGTAAGTGATACCTTAGGCAGGACACAGACTTCTAAACAGCATTGAAAACTTTGATGCTAACCCTGGATCTCACTGCTGAGATACCAAAGCTTGTAGTTCTTCAAACCTTGATGTCAAAGAGATACCAAGTGGACACAGGTGGTTTGTCCCTAAAGAAGCTGTCCTAGCTACCCTTCATCCTCGTTTCTCCTGTATCCTGAGAGCCTGTGCAGCCACGTGGCAACCTGGACTGGTAGAGTGACCACCTGAAAAACTAACCCTGAACAAAGTTGGGTTTAGCTGGCTCATTTCTCCAATCCATTTCATCATCTCGTGGTCCAAAACCATTGTGCTGTGCCAGGAGGGGATGGCATGTAGCAGGCTCAGCAAGGGTGAGTACCAGCTTATTTCAGTGGTGCTGCCAGTGTAACAGGGCTTAAAGCACCTGTCGAAATACAGCCTGGTTGTTTGCTGTGCCATGGGGTGCCTCAGTGCCACAGAGGTTTTCTTTCAAGGAACCTACCTTTCAAGCATCACAAAATACAGTCTCTTTTTAGTCAGTTCTTTTTTTCCTAGCAAGGCAGGAGGGAGAAATATACCTGGCAATGAACACCCAGCACCTTTGCATGTCAAACATCTGCCTCTCAGAAATGTCCAAGTCCATTTTGCACCAGGAGCAGAGCTGTTAAATCAATACTCTATGCCAATGTACATTCTTTACAGGAAGGACTCTGACATGCGTGCAGCAAAGCCTGGGAAGGTTTCAGCTTCCCCAAGACGTGTGTCCCAGAACACAGGGCTATGAGGCAATGCAATGGTTCAGTAAATAGTCCCAGCGCGGCCTCTCGAAGGCAAACAATGAAGAAGAAATCATCTGAGATGCACGTTGTTAGGCTTGAATCACATTCCAGCTCTCTGGCTGTAAATCACTGCTTCTTAATGAAATGCTTCTTACGAACAACACTGGTGGTGTTTCTGTGAGGGCTGTTGGTTTATGTAAGCACAGCGAGGTCCAGCACGCAGGCCATCTCGCATCAAGATGTAAGTGAGAGGGCAGAGGGAGTTGAAGAGGGACTAGAGGAGGTGTGCCTGTCGATAGTATTAGTCTGTGCTTTTATTTCATTTGAGGAATGAATAGAAATCGATTGCTCATGTTCCTTAGGAATCAAAAACGCTGCCTTTGAAATGCCAGCTGTGCCCGAGGTTAACTACCAGCCGGGGCATGGGCTGGAGCAGAGGGCAGCGTGTTTCTTTGCTCTGTCTCTGGCCTGAATCACAGATGCAGAAATTATCCACGTGAGAAAAAGGTCTTTTCTGTTTCTTGCCAAACTTTGCAGTTAGCAGGATTTCTAAGTGAATACTCTATCGAGATAATCTTCTGGGGGATGTTCTAGCAACAGGACAAGGGGTGATGGAACGAGGCTGGAACACAAAAGGTTCCATTAAAACATAAGGGAAAACTGTTTCGGTGTTTCAGTGAGGGAGCCCTGGCCCAGGCTGCCCAGGGAGGGTGTGGAGGCTCCTTCCTTGGAGCTCTTCAAGACCCACCTGGACACATTCCTGTGTGACCTGATCGAGGGGTCTTCTGCAGGGGGGTTGCATTGGATGATCTCTGCAGGTCCCTTCCAATCCCACCATTTAAAGAAGTGCCTCAGTCTCTGGAAATACCTTTGGAAAGAGATTGTGAGGCTTCCCCTTGGAGTTTTTTTGGATTTCCAATAATTATTTAATACCTACCAACCTTCATGAAAGGGGCCCTTACTGAGTGTAAAGCCAATAAGGTCCTGTTGTGAATAGAGAGCCATGGTACACCTGAGATAAATTAACAGGTAATTACAGTGAGTTAAGACAGGAGGATTGCTTGTGTAGAGGATATCTCTGGGAAGTAAAGTCATTCCAGTATACAGAGATTTAGCCTTGATGTATGACTGGAAAAAAGTCAGAATTCTAGCTGGTGAGGGAAGGTCACTTTGCCTGAGAAACTGTTAATGAGAACTGGATGTATGATGTGTAGTTTATTAACACCACTGTTGTGGACTGTGCAACTCAGTCCCCAGTTCAGAGAAACCCTAGGGTTTGAGAAATTCTGTGCTGGCACTCCAAACCTTGTCTTCTGTGAGTTTTGATAAACCTGCCCCAACTGAGAAGTTTGGGAAGTGAGTAAAAAGGAAAAGCTGCACTGTTAGAGAGCACAGCTGCTCTTCCCAGCTTCTGCCTTCCTCCCTAAAGCTTTTGGCAGAGCCCCAGATGCAGGATGCTGAATAGATTGCCTGCAGGTATTTGCATGTAACTCATTTTCTTTTACCCTTTTTTATTGAAAGGCCTACTGTGGAGCCAAGGATTGACTAATGGCTGTCTCCTGTGGAAATCCCACTCCCTCCTCCAGAGAGATATCTCCACAGACTGGCCCTCCAGGGTATGGATAGATTTCACAGATTGTGGCTTGCTTGCTTTTTCTCTTTCTCTCTTTCTTCCTCCCTTTTCTCTCTCTCTTTATCTTTTTCTCTCTCTTTTCTCTCTCTTTCACCTTCTCTATCTCTCTTTTACCTTCTCTCCTTCTCTCTTTCTTTCTTTCCCACTTTCTTCTTCCCTCCTTCCCCCTTTCCCTCTCTCTCTCTTTTCTTCTGTCTTCCTGTCTTTCCTAAATAACCCAGGGTTTAATCATTTTGGAGGAAATTTGTATTTCTCCCTGTGCTTATGCACATGAAGCACCCTTTTGAAGATAAAGACACAACAACTGTTAGCCCAGCTCATTTTCAAACAAAGTGTTACTAAGTCCAAGAGCTCTGTTTAGTTCTTGCAGGTTTGGGGGGTTTTTATGCCACTAATTTAGGCTGAAGATAATTTGTTGTATCTAGCTTTTAAATAAATAGCTCATATTCCCTGACATCCTGGGGTAGATCTGACAAGTCATCATGGTTACGTGTTAAATCAACATTAAGAATGTCTAGTGTGATGTTATTCCTAGCTGAAGGCAGCCTCAGGGTACAGCATATGAATTGGTGTTTTTATTATTTCACCAGAGAAAACTCATGGGGAGTTGCAAACTACTCCTAAATGTGGGTAAAAATCAGCCGTGGCAAGACAGAAAATACATTGAAGGGGCTCAAATATCTGTTTCAGCTCTTTCAAAAGGAAAGTTTGATTTGGATGTCTGCACAAATGTTTCTCTGCAGTTACCTTTCCCAGCAGGAGTGTGCATCAAAGTGTGGGGCATTCACCATGCACTGAAGCTTTGGTAAGCTTGGTATCATTTTGGCTCCTGGGGAAGGGTGATTCATTCACATTTACAACTTCACCACACTTGAAGTGAATTTGGCATACTGAGGGTTGTTTTTTTCCTCCCTTGACACAGCTGTTAATACTCAGCAAGGATGGAGCACACAGTTTATGCAATGGCAGCCAGCAGTCCTTCTGCTCACACTCGATAGCTTTTAAAATACTCTGCTCAAGTTAGGCTGGAATTGCTGTAAGATACCTGGAGCTGTTCAGCAAACAACTGAGGGTCAAAACCCACCAATATTCCACCTGTATGGAAGCCCGTGTGTGAAAAGCCCGAGGAAAGCCTTAGTAACAAAGAAGCAAGCAAAACTTTACCCAATTTGCATCAGAGTAATCCATTGTGGCAATGCTATCAAGGACAGCTTTGGCTTGTTTCCTTTCCCTGCAGGCTGAATGTGTTGTCCTTAAAGATGCTGAACTACAGACTGAAGATTCATCTTGCTGTCGGCCCAGGTGCAGGTCTGTTTTTTTGCCCCTTGTATCAGCTACACTGGGTTTGGGATAGTTGAATGTTTTTCTAAAATCATATCCTTGTGTGTATTCACCTTTAAATGCAGAAGTTCCCAGGTCAGTCAGGCACTTTCTGAAGCACCATTTAAAGACTCTACACTGAGAAACCTTTCAGACTCCTTTCTGCGTTAGGTCTGCAAGAATTCCCTTGTTATGCCTTTGTACCATCTTCAGGTGGCAAGAAATCCTAATTTCCCATTTCTATTCCTGTTGCTGCAGTGCCTGGAGTGGTTTCCAGCCATATTTACTGTTGGTTCTTTCTTAGCAAGATAAATATCAAATGGATATTAATCAATGATGCTGTAAATAAGCCTTTAAAATGTGCCTTTAATGCTGCTGAAGCTTCAGAATGACTGAGGAAGTGTAACAGCAATTAGCTTTGTTACTGGTGTCCATTTTTGACACGTTGTATATGGTGTTGGTTTAAAAGGACTACAGTTCGTAGATGTAGTTGTACATTTGAATTACCCTCTCCTGAATGGGGTTGCTTTGCCTGTTTGAATTGTTATTTAGGAGTGAAGTATTCTAACGGCATGCTAGACGGCTCAAAACTGAGAGCTGGCAGAGTAAGAGAAGCACAGCCAGGGCATGAAAAACAAGGACAAATAATACTATAAAAATGAAATGCAATCAGTCACAATCTGGCAAGTATGTGAGCAAAGCAAAAGGGCACTTTCGGAACCACGTGAAAGGGAGGAGGTCGAGATCACCACCATGTAAAATTGACTTCATGGAGAGATGTTCTGTGTGACAGGATAAGCCATCTCGTTTCATAACAAGAAAGATGACAAAGAAAATGTACCTTAAAAAAAAGAAGCAAAGCAAGGAGAATGTCAACTCCATAAAAACAAACGTGTATCAAAACAAACTGAGAAGGAGACAGTGGAAATAAATGCGGGACATGTGGGAAATGAACGTGAAACACGGTGTGATTGTTGTAGAGAGGGGAGTGGGTCTGTTCCCCCCAGTGACAAGCAATAGAACAAGAGGAAACAGCCTCAAGTGGCACCAGAGGAGGTTCAGGTGTTGTAGAGAGGGGAGTGGGTCTGTTCCCCCCAGTGACAAGCAATAGAACAAGAAGAAACAGCCTCAAGTGGCACCAGAGGAGGTTCAGGCTGGATGTGAGGAGGAATGTCTTTGCTGACAGGGCTGTCAAGCATTGGAAGGGGCTGCCCAGAGAGGTGTTAGAGGCAGCATCCCTGGAGGGGTTTCAGAGCCAAGTGGGTGTTGCACTGAGGGCAGTGGGCTGGTGGGTTATAGGGCTGGAACAGAGGCTGCACTCCATGAGCTGAAAGGGCTCTGCCAGCTGAAACAGTTCTATGATTCTGTGATTAGAAGAGGAAAGTGTGATGTTGCCCACAGCAAATTGCTTCCTTGGTAACACTGCAGGTCATTCCCCTGATGAAGGTGCTAGTGGTACTGTCGGTGACTCCCTAGAAAAAAAAGACTCCAAGCACAGCAGGAATAATCCATACCATTTTAAAAGCGTTTCCAGCCAACTTGTGCAAGTGGGCATTTCCAGGATTAAGACACGGTGCCTGGCATGCTGGGTGCTGTAACCGTGATGTGAGTGTGTGAGGCAGCGATGGGAGACACTGGCTGGTTTCTCTTGAGCTCACAGGATGTGAACCATGCCCACACAGAGAAGCAAATCCATAGCCTAATTCTCCACAAAAGGTTAGGAAATGGGTGACATATCTAATACATCACACTCAATGAAATCAAATAAAACCTTCAAGAAGCTGTTAAAATACTGAGTCACCGTGGCATTAAGAAAAGGCTGAAAATTGATTTCCTCAGAAGCTGAAGCAGACAGCAGGAGGGAGGAGAGAAAATGAATGTGCAGTGGGGTAGGAAATGAGTGTTGCAGACATAAAGGGACATCTTAAGCAACGGCTGCTGAGACTAATCCACCGAGTATGTTATCACCATATTCATCTGCTTGGGTTTCAGAAAGGAATTTAGCATAATGCTGCAAAGCAGATTAGTGTGTATGGTCAGCTTTTGTGGGACCGGAGGTAGTGCCCTCGAGCTAACCAGGAGACTCTGAGACCACAGACAGACACTGCCATGCCAGGGATGGTGAGGCAAGGTTTGGTTTGCCACAGGATATATCTGTGGAAGGTCCCTGTATTCAGTTGCAAAATCCGACATACCACACAAAATGAAGCGTGAGAGTGTCAGAGATGGAGAAATCCAGATGAGAAGTGAGTGAGGGCTGATGGCTTTTGAAAGCAGAGAAGTGCAGAAGGCTGAAGCTATCCACATGAGCAATGAGGTTTGACTCCAGAACAGATCTGAAGGGAGCACTAGTGCCTGGAGAGGCTGGCAACAGGCTTCCTGGGAAGCCAGCCTAGGACACTGCACAGGGAGAGGTTTCTCCTAAACCATAAACATCCTTTGCTAGATCTAGGGCGTTGGTCTGCAATCCTAAGGAGGTGACTTCTGTCCCTTTGGGATTCCCAGTGTGGATGGACACCTTGCCATGGGTACTGCTGAAGAGGAAAGCAGGTCTCAGCCTGTTTGCTCTCAAAGGAGCTACTGCTGGCAGCACAGTGCTGCTGCAAACCAGGGCAGCAAGAAGGCATTAGGCTGGAGGAGTCTGAAGGAAATAGTGGAAAAGCAAGCCTGAACATGTAGCCCCATGTGATTTAGGGGTTTTCCCCCTTGCCTGCCCCATACTCTGTGTGGTTTTTACAGCCGTGTTTCTGTAGCCACTGGCTAACGTGTGTGGAGAGTTCAATGGCCTCCAGGCTTTCCAAAGGGCTGAGCTCAGGGAGGAGTGATGCAATGCTGGCCTATCCACTTCAGTTCCACCCTGGGCTTAATAAATTCCTTTTTTTAATCTACCTAGCAGGGATATCGATCAGAAACAGTGAGTTAAGAACACAGAGCAGGAGGCATTTTGATGGCAGCTCATAAGGCCAATGTTTCCACGGTATTTAGGCACTTGGCAAGATTTTCACGCGCATGGGAGTATTTTGCTTCTGCAAATTCACAGGCCTGTGCACATCTTTGGGGAGGAAAAGGAGTATTACAATCTTAAGATGTTACGAGATGGACAAATGAGTGGGATTTAAAGCAGAACAGGTCAAAAACGGGGGTCAGATAGTCAACATTTATATGTTCTGTTTGCCCACTGCTGGCTCACAATGCCAGGACTCTTCATTCACACATCTAAGTTAGATGATCAGTGTGAATATCTGTGCTATGTTGCATGACAGTGAAATACTGATGTGCTTAGTTAATTTAATGATAAAGAAAAGCCAACTGAAGTGGTGAAGATATAGCAAAGATAGGTGTTTGCTTTGCAGGCAACCCTCTGTCAATTCTGCAGCCACTTGTGCAATATCTCACTGAAGCTGTAATGTGAGTAATATGAATTTTTACTGGGCTCTTTCATTGAGTTGTTAGTTCATTCTGGACCACTCGGTGTATTTTAACTGCTGGCAGGGCAGGAATCATTCTCAAAGTGCCACAAAACTGAGTAGTCACATAATTAGTGGAGATACGTAAACCTTCAGAGAGGAAAAGCATTTTTTCCTGTCTGCAGAAGCAATTATTCACTGCAGCTTATTGACTGTCTTTTGTAGGCATAAATACTTATTTCACACATGGGAGGATTTCTCAGAATTACCCTTTTTTGGAAGCACATAAGCTTACAGGAAAGTTTGTTTCCCAAAACTGCTTGAACTCAAAGCCTTTCTTCCAAAAATGGTCTCTGTGCAGCCAAACCATCACCAGCATTTGACTCTTGATACACAATGAGGGCTTTTAAAAGTATTGTCATGCAAATGCCAGATGCTTCATGTAAGTGTGCCAGCCACTAGTGTTTGTATGGATGTTTTTACTGAAAAGAAGCACATCATCCTTAAACCTCTGATGATTAGGTCTTCTAGGTGCTTATTGCTATGCACCCTTCAAACCTGAGTGTCTGAGCACATCCTGGTGCTCAGTGTAGGGCAGATGTTTAGCTGACTGGATAAAACAACAAGGATAATGTGCTGTAGCCCTTTGCTAACAGCTGCTGAGACTTCATCTGCTTGGGGAAATCTGAACCTATGTCGCTCAGACACAAAGGACATGTGCCAGTCAGCAGCCTGTAGATATTTTGGGGTAACTCTCTCTTGGCATTTACCTTTCAAGCTGCTCTTCTTTGGCTGGAAAACCAAATACTCCTTGTACCCAAGAGAAGGAGAAACACATTCTTCTAAGACCTCCAAGAACAAAGCCTGGATCGTGTTTGTTACCACATTGGTTGGTATCTGGTTCTCAGTGAACAAAACTCAAGTCTTCTATCTGTGGGTCAAAGGAACTCAGTTCTGTACATCGGCTTTTGCAACTGGATATTAAGCTTTTCACATGTCCCCCCACCCAAAAGGGTTGCAGTTTGCTTTGCAATGGCTGAAGCTGCAAGTTATTTTTTTGTCTCTTTTAGGAGTGTCTTGGCAACCTTTGAGGCCTGTTTGTCTTGGCATCCCCCTACCACATTACCCATTCTCAGTATCGTGCTCTACAAGCTGTGTTTACAACATTCGCTGATCTTTTAAATACATTTATGCATTTTTAAACTCTAAACGCACTAGAACATCCATCAGACACTTGTAGATTTTCGTATCTGTGTTATATTTCAGATCTTGACAGGTTCAGCTATTTCATATAGAATCACTGTCACTATAAGGGCTCCAACTGACAAATCTTTGAGCTTGGCAAACATTCAGGGTTTTTATAAATGAATCCATTACACTCTCTTAACATCTGCTCTTAATAATCCCAAATGTTTCTGGTTTGTTCTGATTTCACATGAAGCTTTTTCTGTTTGCTTTTGTTTTTCAAACTAAAGCCCCGTTACACGGAATGGTTAATTCTTATCTCGCTGATGCTGCAGATAAAAACGGGCATGGATTTCATTGATTTCAATGAGTCTCGGGCTGCAGAACAAAGACAAAATACTCTCCAGAAGATTTAACTTAGCACTGTGACAATAAATAGTAAAATCATTGACAGATGAAGTTCTCATGTTATAAGATTCCTCTCGAGTTGCATCATCTGAAGCGTGTAGGGAACAGAAAAATGTGAGAAGTTTGATCAGAATTCCCTTCCATCTTTCCTTGAAGCACAACCAATGTGTGACAACTGAGACAACCCATTTTGTAGAATCCTTGGAAAGGTCCAAAACATAAGTGTAAGAGTTTCATCATCTCTGTCCCACAACACACGGTTTCTGTAGCACTTTTCAGCCTCCAGCAGGCGTACAAGCAAAGACAAAAGCAAGTCAGTCTATTCAGGGAGCTTTACCAGGTGCCACTGGTTTCATTCAGTTTGGATGCATTTCATACTCAAAGCACACTTTTGTCATGGGTATTTTAAATTAAATAAGTGTTTTAAAACACCAAACTTGCCGTTTTGAAAGGAAACCTCACTAACAACAAAAGTCAAAGCAGGGGGGGTTTGTATAAAGTGAGATGTCAGCTGGAAAATACATGATGAAATTCTGCTCTATCCAACACTGCAGAGTCTTTTGTTGGAGTTACTACGTCCAGTTTTGGCGTGACATTTCAAGAGGGATGCAAACCACCTGGAAAGAGTACAGGGAAGAGGAGCAAGACTGATCCAAGGGTCTAGAACATACCATCTACAGGGCAAGATGAAAAAGAACAGCCTGTTGATTTCTAAGGAGAGACTTGAGGCAAGATACAGTAACAGTTGTAAAATAACTCTCCTGCTATGAAGAGACAGTAAAGAATCTGTTATTTTAGCCTGCTGAGGCAAAACAACCCCAAATGAATAGGTGAAAGCTGCAGCATTATAGTTAATTTAGATTTTAGTTACTGCAAGATGTTTTGGTTAAGGAAGGTATTTAAAATGTTTGGAAGAGTTAAGGAGCAGGAGGCTGTGGAACTCCCATAAGAACAGGCTACACGAGCGTCTGCCAAGAATAATTCAGGCATAATCGTTTCTGCCATGTGGCTTATAGTTGGGATCTGATGGTCTATAGGTCTCCATGGAGGTCCTGGAGTATGGGGCAATCCTTCAGCTTGTACCTTGCAGCTCAGGTCATGGGGAAATACAAATAGTTTCAGATAAGGTAAAAACTATTTCACGTGAGAGAAAAATAAGATAGCACTGGAAGTGGCCTTCTCTCAAAGGACATCAAGCTCCTCCTGAAACATCAACTCAAAACAGGGGTTTGTCTGGCTGTTCTAAAACTTCTCTGGACTTACAGTTTGAAATTCTCTTCTGCTTCTCAGCCTCAATGTAACTGAGATGGGATGGGATGATGGGATGGGATGGGATGGCATGGCATGGCATGGCATGGCAAAGGATGCTGTTGTTGTTGGGCTTTCTCCTCTAGGTTAAACAGCTCTTCTTCCATTCTCACATTTCCCACAGTGTGAATGCAGTCAGTGTAGTCATATTCCTCCCTTTCACATCAGCTGTTTTAGCTTTTTGTCTCATCAGAAAACCTTAGCTTTAATTGCTTCACTATCTCATTCCTTGTGCTCCTTTCTCCTACCCTTTCTACCAAGTAGAAAGTCAGTAGACTGACTGAGGTTATGGTTTCTTGCAAGAAAGCCCCTTCTCTTGAAAGGCCTTTCACTGCATGCCTTTCCATTTAAATGCATGGTTCTTAGTATTGTTCTTAAAGCTAGATAGTTGAAATATAGCCTGTATTGCCAATAGTAATCCATGAATCTTAGAACACCGAAGCTGTAAATGCTGTCACTGTTTCCATTGATGCCTTTCAGCATCTGCCTGCATTGTAGGCAGCAGTGTGCATCCAGGGTTAGATGGGCAATCATCAACTGGAATGATGAAAAGTATCTTCCTGATTGGTACAACAGTCATCTATGGAAAGTATTTTTGAGTAGGCACAGAGCTCTCCACCCTTTCCTTTTCATTTACTTTAATTTGATCCTGTCCGTGGTCATGAGCACATCTTTCTTGTGTAGCCCCTGAGTCAGAAGTTACAAGTGTTATCAGAAGTGGAGAGTGGAGCCTGCCGACGGCTGCTGCGCAGTGTGGAACCCCAGAAGGTTTTCCATGCTCTCATCTTTCCCCCTTTCTACTCTTCCACTCACCCACAAGGAGCAGCTGCAAGATTCACTTCCAGCCAGAAGGGAAGACAAGCAGACAGCTGTCACGCTATGAATCAGATTTTAAACTGTGGTTGGGAGGGCAAGACTTTAGCTTTGCTTCCCACCCGCGGAACAAAGAGCATCTGTTTCTGACACTTGCACTTGTATGCTGATGTGGGAGCTTGACTTGCAGTTGCAGATGCCATGGAAGGGAAGTGCATTCAGACAGCCCATGCAAAACCCCCTCCTTACGTTCTGTCATTGATTAGGTCGCTGTGAAACGAAATCCAAACGGTACACATGAAAGAACAGAATGCTTCAGGGAGAGTGAGATGCGATGTGTGTGGTTCTCTTCAGTCCCGTGAACAGTGTGGCTGGAGACACTCTAAGCAGATAGGCTGGAGATTGGGTTTATTGTTTCATGGAATTTGAAGACAGTGAGTGCTGAAGAATGAGCAGACTTTGGCTTGCAAAGCGTTCGTGTGTGCTGCAGTAGTGAGGGATAGGATGGTTTCTTGGACACGCTGGGGCTCAAGAGAGCCAAAAGTGAGTCACATGGACGACTGCAGACATCGCATTTAATTGTGTAATAATACTACAGCAAGCACAATTGGAGCAGGCTTGCTGACCTCACAGCTGAAGGCACTATTTAAGATCTGGCTACCAGATGTTCCAATAGGATCCAGCCAGCTGCTAGCAGAGGTTATCCTGAGAGTTTGAGCAGGGAATATTTACAGCCTAACAGTTCGGCAGGAGATGATTGCGCTGATTTTCTTTGCTGCCCTGCTGTGGGACGAGGCTGAAGCGTGGGGATTCAAGGACGGAGTGCTGCACAACTCCATTTGGTTAGGTAAGAGAGACTTTAATCTCCGATGCTTTGCTGCAAAAGTCACCGTGGTTGTCTGACAGGAGAAGGATGAGCACCAGGCATTAATGTTAGTCAAATCCTGAGCTGAAACTGACCATTTTATCTGAGTAGCGACCGTAAGTTTTGTCCTATGAGCTCACTACTTTTTACCTTTTAGTTGTGGAATATTTAGTCTGAATGTATTTTTCCTACAGCATGAGGGAAAGTGAAAGCAGTGTTAAGTAACAGTTGTTCCTAATGAAGGAAAAAGGAGTATGAAAGGAAACATTAGCCAGAGGAATGAATTACTTTCTGCATGAACATACCTCGAATGCCTGGGGTCCTGCCTGTGAAACTAAACGGTCTGGAAACAATAGCAATCATCATTCCTGGCTTTCTAGGAAAGCACAGAAATGTATCTGTTTTGGCTGTTGGTTTGTTCACATTATTAAGCAGTGGAGACAAGATTTCATTGATAGAAAAAAAAAAAGCTGTGTGAATAGTTTCTTGTACCTCAGTTGGGTTTAAACAGCTCTCGGGGTTCTTTTCTAGACCTTTACAACCATCCAATAAGCCGGTAAAACACATTCAAGAGGTGATCAGGTAAAGGATGCTAAAGCAAAAACACACACCCAGGGCTTTGCTTAATAGACAAGTGCTTACAAACATCTCTGTCCTCTCCGGACTGTTGTGTGTTTCTTGAAGGATTGTAAGGAATGCCTGTAGCTGGGACACCTTCCTGTGGTGCTCAGATGTTTGGGGAGGGATGAAGGACACGGTCTATTAACCGATGCAGCAACCACGTGGCTCCAGTCACTTCTCAGAGGACCACATAAACTAACCGGCATAAATGAGCAGGAGAAGTGATCTATGTAGTTTTCCATTTGACTGCACATTTTTAATGACTTCTCTTTCCTTCTAAACTTGCACCATGCCTGCTGTGTCCCATAGCTGCTGAAGGTGCTCAGGTAGGGGAGAGCTCCAACAGAGGAGCGCTTGGCAGCTTTACACACCACCTCGAGTGGCTGCTGTTCAGAATAAAGGATGGCAGAGAAGAGGTTTGTGTGAGAAACAAGCAGAAATTGTCTCCTTGGCTGGAATAAGAGTAAGGAGACACAGAAGCTAAGTAGGGCTGAGGCTTTGTTAAGCCCTGATAGTAGGGGCAGGGGAGCTGAGTTTGTTCCAGGCTGTGTGAGGGGTATTCTCAGTGACCATTTCTGACTTGAAGTCCATTTGAAGAAAGCATTTTCTCATTCTTTAAAATGAAGGAAGAGCCTGTTGATAAGAGTGTATTAAAAAGAAGGTGTAACTCGACCAGTAAAACAAGTAACTCCAATCTGAGGCTCGCTCTGCACGAGCATTAGAGCAAGACCCCCCTCCCTTGAATGAAATCTAGCCATGTGCAGTGACAGCTGAGCTTTGCTTATCTCCTCCTGATAAAGCACTGTCAAGACCAAACTGGAACTGAAAGGAGTTTTCCATTTTACCTTTCCTCCTCAGCAAATCCCTAGCACAGATATGAAGTCTCACATTACTACCAGTCTGGAAATGCTCACATCTTTAAGCTTTATTCCTTGTTACATACAAACCAGCTTTTGTTTTCTCGGTGAGGATGCAGTTCTGCTGCAGCTGACTGTCACCTTCCTGCTAACGTCTTTCTTGTGTGAATGGAATGTTATTGTTGCTCAGTTTTGACACAAGCACATTGTAACCAGAGGTTTTCTTGTAAACTGGTGAGCGGATTGCAGCAATCCTGCCCAAATACACTCCTATTGTAGCTTGGCTGCGTTTGGCCGCGTCCTGCTGCTGTGGGTGAGTAGAGGGTCACTGTCCATGCAGGATCCTGCTGTCTCTGGACTTCAAGCAGAGATGGTATGAAAAGTGAGTTGGAAGAAACAAGTTCCATCAGCCACATAACCCCTGACCTTTGGAGCAAGAACCAAAGAAGGAAAGGAGGTGGAGAAATCCCTAAGACAAAAGTCCCACTGTGCATATTTTCACGCAAAGAAAGAAGAAACTTGGCTGCAAGTTCTCAGCACTGTCCAGGAAGAGGTGATTTCAGGCAGGTGAGATAAGGACAGCAGCCTTCAAGCAGAATCCCCCACCAGGGAAGATGCCCAGCTGAGGCTGGGACACGTCGTGCCCTGTAGTGCCAGCCCCGTGGTAGATGAACAGTAGGCATTTACAGCTTTGGGCATGTGCTTCTGCTTGCAAGGCAACCCAAAATCTCATGCAGGTTCATCTACATGGCCAGGATGCCACCTCCCTAGAGACTAAGAGGAGCTTCTACACATGTGTGTGTGTGTGTTGGTGTATGTGAAGGTGTGTACATAGGTATCTGTATATACAGAGGCATAAATATGCAAAGGTATATGCACAGCTAATAAGTGCAATGCTTTGTCCTGGATCTGGTTTTGTGGTTTATCTTTCTGCACAGCTCCTCTTGTAATTAAGAGGGAGGCAAAAAAAAACCAACCCACCCCACTGGTGCAAGGTCTGATCAATTAATGAGGTAAATGTGTTAGGGAATCCTGTATCCTTAAACCGAGCCCCACTGAGCCAGCATCACACCTCACAGCCTCGTGCAGTACAAGCACAGGGTCTCTCCTTCCAAAGGCTACTTTTGTGGTGTCCCAAAGGAGTGAGGGAGGTACAGGTTGGTGATTGCTCTCTGCAGGATCCCACTCCCCACCGAGATGGTGTAGGGAGGCTCAGCTGTGCTGCTGGTGAGTGGCAGAGCTGCCCTTGCAGAAGCAGCAGCATCTTTCCAGCAGTAGGCTGCAAAGCGTGATGCCTGTCCACACAGTGACATTTCAGCACCAGTAAGGGGAGGCAGATACCTTTCGGAAGATAAGATTTGAGAACAATATTGCTGGGTGGAAAAGGCAGGAGACAAGCTGAAAATGGGATGTTTTTGCAGTCAGCTCCAAGAGTGATGCATCCAAATCCCTGGGGGTGCATCCAGCAGCAGACCCGGGGAAGGAGGAGGGTGAGTCTTGCAAAGGTGGCTGCCAGAGCAAGGAGGGGCTTTTCCCAGCAAACTTCACTGGCAATAAGCTTTAAGGAGGCTTTCAGTTTGGCTGTGCCTGGTCACCTTTACAAAGGTGACAAGCCTTCAGAATTCAGCAGCGCCTTGCTCATGGATGCCGTGTAGATGGAACAGCTCAGCTCATCCCCAGGAGTAGTCTGTGCTTTTCAGCTCAACTTTCAGTTGAGTGCACTGGGAGCTGCAGTGATCAATGACAGCAGTTCCAGGTTGTGCCCTGGGTGTGCAGTGAGGCTAAATGGTGTGCTGTTTCCTGCAGTACCCAGGTTTTCAGCTCCTCCCTGCTGAATGCAGCACAGGTGAGTGGATTTGCCAGGTTAGCCACGACAGACCACTGAGTGCATGACAAAATACTCCTTCCTATGAATAAATCCTGCATTAAAATAGCATGGGGTTATTTTTGAAGCCCAGCATACCATTGTTCCACAGCTGTTAGTTGTTATGACTCTTCTTTGCAACAGAATTGGCTTCTCTGGAAAGATTTTTCCAGGGGATATAGACTGTCCCGTGCCTGTGCCAGTGACATTCCCAGTCATGTTACAGAAAGCAGCTCTCAGACTTCTCAGGCTATTGTCAGCAATGTCATTTTCTTCACTGGGCACGAGGCCAGTGACTGTGGGTCCAAAAACTACATTGGCAAACGTCGTCCTGGATCTAATAAAGGATCTCACCATTGCTAACCACAATTCAGTGGTGAGCAGGCTGTTTAAAAAACTAGACTAGCCTAGCCAAAACTACTGCCTCTAAGCATGTCCCTAGAAAAGACATTCCTTTTTTTCCCCTGGTATGAATAACTACTGTAAAAAAATGCTCCCTGTTTTCCATCAAGGATGCAACAGTCCTGTTGACCAGTGATAGCTACAGACAGCCTTTCCCCTCCCCTCCCCAGTTATGCTAAATATAAGAAAGCTCTGCTTAGATTAGCTCTGCAGATTGGTTCTGAGACAGATTTCCATACATATGGCATCAGACAAGTGCAACATGAAAAGATGATAAAACTTGCAGCAGCACTGACAGTTTCCAGGTTTCCCTGGAAAGCTGCTTTATATTGTACTTGCAAAGAGAATAAATAAGGAAGAAAGTGTATTTTCTGTGCAGCAAAAATGTCAGCCAGCAACTGTTCTGGTCCTGCCCTTTGTGACACAGGCTCAGATATTTTTATTTCACTTTTCTATTGCCTTTAATTTCTGCCTCTCCTCTATCCAAGTAGCTCTGATATAACTTCTCTGGAGATTTCAAACAAAGCGTTGATTCATCTTACAAAGGCACTTAAAGTTACATCCAAAAGTATGCTGTGATAGCAATCCAGGAGCTTCCCCTGAGTGGGAGAGGAATCACAGCAGCAGTGATGCTGACACCAGCCGACCGTTCCCATAACTACTGCCTTCTGAGCAGTCCTAGGGGACTCCTTCCCTGCATTTGTTGATTTTCTGTTGTTCAAAACCTCACCAAGCTCTGACTAGCTCTGTTGTTCCAAACTTCTCCCAAACAAAACCATACCTTTGGGTTGGGAGGGACATGTTTTCCCCACACTTTGCAAGTGGGACAGCTACCGGCTGAACATTTGGGTTCTCTTCTCACCTGACTTAAACATAAACTCCACTGGCACAGGAGGTGAAAGTCCTTTGGTGCTGAGGTGAGGGACGCCCTGGCCCAGGCTGCCCAGGGAGGGGGTGGAGGAGGTTTCCAACCCCACCTGAACACGTTCTTGTGCCCCCTGAGCCAGGGGAACCTGCTTGAGCAGCGGTTTGGGCTTGAGCAGCTCTGCAGGGCCCTGCACACCCCCATCATTTTGTGATTTGTGATTCTGACAGCAGCCAAGTGCAGCTCTTGTGCAGGCTGCTGGATGTGGTGAGAGTACCCTGGCAGGTGAGCCAGACATGGCACAGCACTGAAACCATTTCTTGCTTTGGTCCCACAGAACGAGCAGCTGGAGTGTATCACAGGGAGTCTCGCTCTGGCAAGTACCAGCTCACGTACGCAGAAGCAAAAGCAGTGTGTGAATACGAAGGAGGACACCTCGCCACGTACCAGCAGCTGGAGGCGGCCAGGAAAATAGGTTTGCTCCTCACATCACTCATTCATGTTGCCAGTCTGATGTTTTCATGGATGCTGGGACTGAGAGGCTTGTAAACTCCCTGTGTTTTCACCCAAATTGTGTGCAGTCTTCCCTTCTCAATACCAGAGCAAGGCTGTGCTACCCACAGAGCTGTCAGGGCTAAGGTCTGCACCCGTGTGCCTCCTCAGCTACAGCAGCTGGGGGACACAGAGGAGAGTGTTATTCTTCTGTTCTCCAGGGTACATGCACTGCTGCTTTTCATATCATCACTCCAAATGTTTTCATGTTGATTCCACCTACATTTGCTCCAAGAGTGAGTGAGTGAGTGAGTGAGTGAGTGAGTGAGTGAGAAGCCAAGCTGAGTGAGGGCTCTACTGTATTTCTGTTTGATTCCTAATGAGACATTATTAATTTGTTCAGAGCATTGGGAAAACAATGGAAAATATCCTTCACTCTAGAAATCTGAAGGCTAGCTGAGTCAGAAGCTGGCTCTCAGCACCAGCACACATGTGAAAAGGGTACTTTTCTGAGTAGCTCATAGTCCTAGGATGCCACAAATATGTTCCACTTCCTCTCGGTGAAAACACTGACTCGGTCTCTACCAAACAGTGAACAGCGTTGCATTCTTTGGGCATTGTTTTGAAGTCCTCAGCCACAAAATGCATCAACAGAGTCTTTTTTGTTTAGCTGAAAAAAAAAAAAAGACAAGAAGGTTGAGGCATTGCAGGTATTGAAATGGAAAGAGGTTTAAGTAAACACTTTGTTTTCTTAGCTGCCTTTTGTATGTATTTTATTCACTCTCAGAACCCAATGCTGTGAACCCTTGAGGTATGACTGACTAAGCCTGTATGACTTCAAAAGGGAAACAAAGAACACACTGATTGAACTCATCCAGCAGAGAATTTGGTTACAAATGCTGGTACAGCACTTCCAACTCACTACGTGGGAAACTGCAGACCTCCATCTGCATTGGATTTTTGTTTTCAAGAGGAGAACCAACAATCATATTGCAGAAAACAGAGTGCACTTGTATATTCTGTGCTTACCATTTCCCCTCCCCAAGTACAGTTCTTTCCTGCAGTTCCATTTCTATTAGGCCAATTACACCCAAGTAATTATCAGCTTGAGTAAGACTTTGCTCAGTTGAATAAACAAGCAGAGTTCCTTGCCTAGCATTGACTGATCACATCCACGTCTCATTTTCTCCCCGTTGCAGGTTTCCACGTGTGTGCTGCTGGCTGGATGGCAAAGGGCAGAGTTGGTTACCCCATAGTAAAAGCTGGAGCCAACTGTGGCTTTGGCAAAACTGGAATCGTTGATTATGGGATTCGCCTCAACAGGAGCGAGAGATGGGACGCCTACTGCTACAACCCCAACGGTGAGTCCCAGCCCAACCCAGTGCAGCACCCTGTGGGGCTCACATCAGGCCTGCCCTGCACCAGCTGGCTCCCATTCCATCACCCTGCTCTCTGGGAAGGGGGGTGTATGGATGTAAATTTATTTGGAGGCTTGCACCAAGCCCCCTCTGCTGTTACTTGTTGTGTCTTGCACCAAGCCCCTCTGCTGCAAGCCCCCTCTGCTGTTACTTGTTGTGTCTTGCATCAAGCCCTTCTGCTGTTACCTGCTCTGGTTTGCACCAAGCCCCCTCTGCTGTTACCTGCTGTGTCTTGCACCAAGCCCCCTCTGCTGTTACCTGCTCTGGTTTGCACCAAGCCCCTCTGCTGTTACCTGCTCTGGTTTGCACCAAGTCCCCTCTGCTGTTACCTGCTGTGTCTTGCACCAAGCCCCTCTGCTGTTACCTGCTTTGATTTGCAGCAAGCCCCTCTGCTGTTACCTGCTCTGGCTTGCTGGGAGCTCAGTGTCTAGGGTACAATGGTATAACTGACCCTAAGCAAAGCCATTTCAGAAACTTAAAGCCATAGCAACATGCTGTTGATGGAAAAGGGAAGTAAGGTTTGCAGTGTGATGTGAGAATGTCTGATTCGTGTCTGAGTGTTTACATTTAGCCTACAAGTTCATTCACATAATCAATCTGAAGCTTTTAACACGGGCTCTTTTGCCTGTAAACAGGCTAAATGTAGTGTTAACCCTCATTCCTTCTTTCCTGTGCCTGAGAAAGGACAACTTTTGAGAATGCATGGCACGCCTGGGGCTGAAGCACCTGTCACCTCCAGTTCTCAGCAGTGCCTTTGTGTTCATGCAGGTGCACGTGTAACTAGGTGGAGGAAAGGGCTTCTCAGGGCAGGTCTGACATGGCTCAAACGGGACTCAGGACTTCCCCAGATCCAGCACATCTGTATTCCCTTCCTCTCGCTCCCCTGCTCATGACTGCAATCCTGACACAGCCACTGTTCCAATTTAGCTTGATACCACTTCATAGAGGAGGGAAGACATAAAAAAGCAGGCACCACCAAGCCAAGCGAAGCTGAACTTGGTGCACTGCTTGTCTCCTTGGCTGCTCCAAGCGCACTGCCCCGCCTGGTAGAGCCACGAGTGGAGCTGTCCCTGACGTCTGTACAGCTGTGCACATTCTGTTTGTGCTCACAGGGCCTGGGCTTGTTTACCATAGCTGGGCAGTTGTTAATCAAATAGCTCTGTGGGGTGGGGGACACTCACAGATGTTCAGCAGACAAAGAAAACGGCAAGGAGACTACTGCATTGGTTATTACTGCATGTGAACTGTCAGCTCCACTTTCTCCCTTCTCAGCCTGCTCCTCTGGGCCCAGCTAATTACTTTTCAAATGCAGTTTGGTTGGAGGATAAAAGGAAACCAGAACTGCCAACACTCAGTGCTTAGGTCTCCTCCTGTTGAAGGGGTGTGTATCCCTGCTTGATGGACAGCCTGCTACAAAGCCTGGCAGTGTTAGCTGGTTGCAGGTGGGAGACAAGTAGCCAGAAGGAACAAAGACAAATCTGTTTGTGAACTGAGCCTATGCTCTTCCCTGGGATGCTTGAGGTGTTGAGAGGAAACTTTGTGGAGCTGTTTGTGGGTTTGAAAAGCACATCCAACCTAGCAGTGGAGCAGGAAAGTACAGGGTCTGTGGACAACATACAGACTAAGAGGGTTAATCCCACTGTCCAGCTTAAGGCTCCCAACTCATGAGCCCTGAGTCACCCTTGGAAAGCAGCACCTCCCTCTCCCCCAGGTCTGAACTTGGACAACTGTGACAAATCCCCAAATCAGACAGTGTGACGTCCCCACATTGGTCAGTCCCCCAGACAGGGGGTTGCTAAAGTTCAAATGGCTACTGAATAAAGGGGAATGAGCGGGGTTTTGTCTCGGAGGAGGCATTCTGAAGGGAGTGGAGAGCTGCAGCAGCAACAGGAGTACAACACAATGGAAGTGATCACGGGCTTTTAAAAGTTTTCTTGCAGAAGACACACTTTCAAGAGGTTTTTGGAGAGGAGAGGATGAAGCTGGATGCCAGGGTGACCTGCAAGTACAGCTGCAAAGCTTACAGTGTGACATAGCCAGAAACCCCCAATGCCTTTTACACAAAACACTTAGCTCTGGCCCAAAGCCCACTGAAGCCAATGAAAGCTTTTCCTCTGAATCCAGTGCATTTTGGAGAATGCCTCTTAACTCTGAAATACCTGCTCCCAAAAGCTGGGAGTGACTGGCATGGCTTGTGAATGCTGTGTGCTTAAATATATGTTAAGTGCTATCCTGCTGGGTGTTCCTGGGCCCAAATGTACAACCACAGCCATATCCTGAATGAATAAACCTGTGATGTCTTTATTTTTTCCTCTTAGGAAAAGAATGTGGTGGGGTCTTCACGGATTCCAAACACGTCTTTAAGTCCCCAGGCTACCCAAACGAGTACGAAAATGATCAGATTTGCTACTGGCATATCAGAGTGAAGTATGGCCAAAGGATTCATCTCCAGTTCCTAGAGTTTGATGTTGAAGAGGACGTTGCCTGTATGGCTGACTTCTTGGAAATCTATGATAGCTATGATGACATCAACGGCTTCGTGGGCAGGTAAAGCAACCCCAGCTTTGGTATGCAAATAATCAAATGATTCAACTAAATCAGTTGCTCCCCAGAAGGACACTGGACTACCTCACCCTATTGTAGCAACAGCACCTGACTTACCTTTCCTAGCAGTTTACTTCACTGTCTTTAACACAGGCCTGTAAAGAGCTTCAGAGAACTGTGCCCTGTCCTTGTCTGCTTTGTTAAATGCCACGATGGAAAGCTGCCAGGCTTTGCAGTTGGCTGCTTGTCTTAATTCTCTGATCTTTTACAGGAAGTCCTTCTAGCAGCCTCAAACAGGATTTTGTACTTTCTTTAACTGAAAGGAGGGAGGTGGGGTGTTAAAGGAGGGTGGTGGGTTGTTCACCTGTTAGCAAAAAGGTAGTTCATTTAAGCTTCTGTTTGCTACACAAGTAAAATACTTTCCAATTAGAACAGAACAACTGTTATATATAATCTCTCTTACTAGATCTAGTTTCCCCCTTTGCTTGATTCTTACTTTATGTTTTGGTCTGCAGTACCTCTAGAACAAAAGATAACCCAGAAGTAGTGATACAAACCACCTCCCAGGTCCTGCCACCTTCAGCATCCTCTCTACAAATCACATGTAGCAAAGCAAGGGTAGAGTCGATTTGGTTTGCCTTTACAGATAACTTTAAATGTTTTTCTTGCCCATCCTCATCCTTTCCTCTCCTTGGGCCATTGTCTTAACACCTTGTTAAATTGCACTTGTTCATGTTTTGCATCATTCACTTCCTAGATGTACTGAAAAATGTTTCCTTCCTGCATTTTTCCCCGCTGTTAAACGCTACTAAGATAATGACAAAAGCTCTTCAGGCAAATGCTATAACACACAGGGGAGAATTACATACACTGAGTACCTAGAATAAACTCAGCCCCAAAGGAGAGTGCAGCCTGTCCTGTGCAGGTGCCCCCGTAGCAGGGCTGTGGATGGCAACTTTGGTGTGTCATTTAGTCATGACCATTCATGGTTTTTTTTTTTCCAGGTTTTGTGGAGATGAGCTACCAGATGATATCATTAGCACAGGTAATGCATTTACACTCTTCATGGTAAAAAATAATCAGCCCAAATCACCTTTTGTTGCTACTTTCTGATAATAAACAGGCACAATCTGCATGCACAGGTTTTTTTCCCCACTTCAAGAGCAAAGATTGGGAGCACGCTTGCAAACAACACACCTTTATTCCCTGTAAGTGTTGAAACAACAAGTCAAGCTCTGATGACGTGTCAGTCGAAGCCACTTTGACCTCCCTGCGCTTAAGCATCAATCACAAAGTGGCTGTAGCACAGATGTTAAGTAGACAACCCGTGCACAGAAGTAGCCACGTTCCCTGGGACAGTGTGTGCAGGAGCTCCACAGCTGTCAGCATCAGGAAGAGGACAGGAAATCATGCCCTCCTTGATCTCCCACTTCACACCAGCCCGGTGGGAGGTGAGCAGAGAGGAGTCAGGGGAGTGATTGCAGCAACCTCACCCCCCCACCCCGTGTCACCTACAGATCCGTGAGGATCTCACACTTGGAGTGTGGCATTTGACAGGCAGAGTGAGCAGAGCAGCATTGTAAAGAACTGGAGGCACTTTGCAGGGTCCAGCAAAACAACATCAACCTCTGGGCTCTGCAAACCAAAGAAAACAGGACAATCTGCCTGCTTGTCCATGGGGCTAATGCAACCAGGATCCTCCAAGGCCATGGCTCACACGTAGACAGACTGGGGGCATTCCTCTAAGGGTCTCAGAAGGAAGAAAGAAAGAGCACTTGGAAAAATAACTCTGAAACGCCACTTTTTGAGGTTTGTTTTTTTTAATGGCAGCCAAAAAAGTAACCCTTGTTTTTCTTTTTCTTTGCCCAGGCAATGTGATGACCTTGAAGTTCTTGACAGATGCCTCAGTGACCGCTGGCGGTTTCCAGATCAGATACACTACGATGGACGTGCCTTCAAAGCCAAGTGATGGGAAGAACACAACTTCCCAAGGAAAACCAAACTTCTTGTCTGGAAAATTTGGTATTATGTGAGCAGAGCAATGAGATGATACACTCACAAAGAAACACCTTTTCCAACCCAAGTATCTGTTTCTTCAGGTGTTTCCTTTGTCTCCTTCTGACTTTGTTTCCTGCTTTTGTAGAGGTTTTGTTAATAAAGCACACTAGGGAATAAATTATACTGTACTTAACAGGAATAAGACTATTTTTAGGTGACAAGTACTGTAAAAACCTGAAGGATTCATTGTTACCAAAGGTTTTGAAAGTGATTTTTCTAGATAAGCTGCTCCTCCTCCTCATTTCTTGCGCCACTGGAACACACAGTGGGAGCGTTTCCAGGGCTGTTACATTCCATATGCCTTTCCCTTCTTATTCTCCTTGACTTCCACCTATTTATTGTTTAGACTGTTGCTCTCTTTCTGTTCTCTACACTGTATTTATCCCTTTATTTAACTAACTCATTGCCCTGAACCCAAAAGGCCTTTTGGAGTAAGCTTATTGTTATGAAACATCACCTCATCTTGTGCCCAAAGACTGGGAAGCAGCAAGAACACCCCGGTATCATCTATATGGTCGTCGTGACTTTTGCTGCGAGATGCATCAGAAACTGCTCAGTGAATTTTGTCAGGGTTTCCTCATCCAGATGAAGCATCAGAAGAAGGAATTGCTGAGCACCAGCAAGTGCCTTCAGCAGGTACTGTCGAGATGCTCCACGTTGTTTACACGGGTTTTAAGAGGACTGTACCATTTCCAGCCGATGAACGTAAATGCTTCTCCGTATCAGTTTAAACTCCTCAGTCTGAAGCAGCATTAAAGCTACCTCTGTTTTAATCACATCTTGAGTTTCCAGTCAATTGTTATTTTATCTCATAACAACTTTTCTCGATTTCCTTTCTTTCCTCTTGATTTAAAGCTGTAAAGAGGCTTTTAGAGTTTCATCCTTTCCCTCTGTTATCTCGGCCCCAAATCTGCTCCAGTCTAATGCCCACTGAGAATCTGTCTGTGAATCATTTCTGTGGGACGTTGTGAATTCCTCAGGAAGAGTTTTGCACAAGAGGAAGAGGAGGATCTTAAGTCAATCAGGCCCATCTTTGCTCTGTTTATTCTAATTCTTGGTCCTTTAAATTGATTTCATTTTTCAGCTTTTACTGCCACCGTTTTGCTGGGAATACGACCCCGCTTCCTGGCTGCACTGGAGAGCAATGGTGCAGCTAGCACTGCAGCTTTTCTCCCTGTCATTCCCAAACCCTTATTCATGTTTCATGTGAGCACCAGGAAACAAAGTTGGGCTCACTGGATTAAATGGGATCCGGCTTAATTGAAAATCTACTGGTGCTTTTTAATCCTGATACCTGGTAGACGGAATAAACCTGATTTAAAATGTCCTTCCAGTATTCTAAGACCAGCAAAAGTGTTTGGAGTCCTG
>WBNH01003810.1:9258-36578 GCA_013401255.1 Urocolius indicus
TATAAGGGAAGAAAACGTGGTTTCAAATGACTATGACAAGTGTCTGGTGTTCACATCCTCAGTTAGATACACTGTTCTGGTAGGAAATGTACCAGCACAAGTGAGACAGGGAAGAGAAGGGGATGCTACCCAAATCATATTTATCACTGACAGGAGTGGTCAGGAAATCTCTCACCAAAATTAACATCACTGCCTGATATCAGCAAAGATGAAAGAAGGGTAAGTCTGGATAAAACACAAGAAGAGACAAAATACATGAAAACATCCTGGCTTCTATTTTGAAGAACACAGAAAATCGCACTTCTAGCACTTAAAAAAGGGGGAGGAAAAAAAAGCAGAAAAAATGAAAATAGAATAAAGCTCTGTTCAGGTTCAATTCCCTTGATTTATAAGCACTGATAAACTTCACAGCACTCCTGTGAAGCATTTTCTTGTTAGAACTTTATACAATATTGTAGTCAAAATTTGGGGATTTTACTAAAAGTTAAGATTTTGAAAGGCAAACATTCAGTGGGGACATATTTAAGTATAAACTTCAATAGTTCCTCAAAATGTAACATTTATACTTTCATCATTAAAAATATATAAACATGAAATATTTAAGTTGATTTAAAAAAAAAAAAATTCCTTCAACATTATAGGGTATATTTACAAGTTCAGAATATAGGTGAAACATTTAAGAAGCCTTTTAAGATCTTTTTGATCTACATTTTTAGGTCTATAAGATGTTGAAACTCTAACCTAATTAGTTAATTATCCTAAAAGAGTACTAAAGCTGTGATTATTATCATACAGATTTTACAAAGGAAAAATCAAGATATATGGAGTAGAGACAAAATGGTCAAAGTATAAATCAGTATGACATAAGCAACTAGAAATAGNTTCCTTCCTTCCTCCCTTCCTTCCTTCCTTCCTTCCTTCCTTCCTTCCTTCCTTCCTTCCTTCCTTCCTTCCTTCCTTTTCCTGAGAAACATTAAAGCAATCCTTTATTTAAAAGAATTCATAAACTTTGTTCCTAGAAAGACACTGTCTCTATACTGCACTTGTACGGGTCTAAGCCAGGCCTAGGATTCACAGGCATGTTTAAGGTAACATTTGTCAGTCTACATTCCCTGTCTGCTGTCAGCTGCTTTTTCCAGTCACCATTCCCTCTCCAGTGGTCTCTTGGTTGCCACATCACAATGTGAGCACAATGTGGTATAAGGGAAGAAAACGTGGTTTCAAATGACTATGACAAGTGTCTGGTGTTCACATCCTCAGTTAGATACACTGTTCTGGTAGGAAATGTACCAGCACAAGTGAGACAGGGAAGAGAAGGGGATGCTACCCAAATCATATTTATCACTGACAGGAGTGGTCAGGAAATCTCTCACCAAAATTAACATCACTGCCTGATATCAGCAAAGATGAAAGAAGGGTAAGTCTGGATAAAACACAAGAAGAGACAAAATACATGAAAACATCCTGGCTTCTATTTTGAAGAACACAGAAAATCGCACTTCTAGCACTTAAAAAAGGGGGAGGAAAAAAAAGCAGAAAAAATGAAAATAGAATAAAGCTCTGTTCAGGTTCAATTCCCTTGATTTATAAGCACTGATAAACTTCACAGCACTCCTGTGAAGCATTTTCTTGTTAGAACTTTATACAATATTGTAGTCAAAATTTGGGGATTTTACTAAAAGTTAAGATTTTGAAAGGCAAACATTCAGTGGGGACATATTTAAGTATAAACTTCAATAGTTCCTCAAAATGTAACATTTATACTTTCATCATTAAAAATATATAAACATGAAATATTTAAGTTGATTTAAAAAAAAAAAAATTCCTTCAACATTATAGGGTATATTTACAAGTTCAGAATATAGGTGAAACATTTAAGAAGCCTTTTAAGATCTTTTTGATCTACATTTTTAGGTCTATAAGATGTTGAAACTCTAACCTAATTAGTTAATTATCCTAAAAGAGTACTAAAGCTGTGATTATTATCATACAGATTTTACAAAGGAAAAATCAAGATATATGGAGTAGAGACAAAATGGTCAAAGTATAAATCAGTATGACATAAGCAACTAGAAATAGTATGACTTGCTTTTCTACAGTGCACCAGTTTTTCAAAATGCAGGGTCCGTTGACTTCAGTGGCAGACGTGAGTGCTGGGGATTTAGACAAACTGAGATCTAAGAATCTTAAATTACTATCAGAAAATGAGGAATATACACAATTAGCTGCTTAGAGAAACTGTGATTCAAAAGTCTTGCCTAAAATCACACATAAACTTAGTGGAAGAAACATAGAGTAAGGTGTTCCCTGAAGGACAGCAATTTTCCTCTATGGGTCCATCTTTCCTTTTTTTTTTTTTTCTTTCAAAACTTTGCCTCATTCATCTTGCAGATGAAATCACCTCTCATACAAAAGCCTGACATCCTCAGAATCACTAGTAAGTGAGACAGATGTTCTTTGAGAGGAAACCTGTATTACAGTTTTGTGGTTAACTTTTGCTCTGTATGTCTTAAGTTCTGAACACTGTTTTACAACCTCAATAGAATATGCTGGATATAAAAAACAAGAGAAAACATTTGTTCTGTTACACAGAAAGTTGTCTTCCCCCACAGTCATCATCAGTACAGAAGTCCCGTGGTTTGAAAATATTTACTTTCCACATCTGTCCTTTAGAAGTTCATACTTTGGCCTTATTAATATGGTCCCTGAGTAGCTTCCAGTACAATGTACATGATTTATTCTTTCAGTATCTCCATAAATATAAAAGACATAAATATGCCGCAGTCTTTGGTTTAGTGGGTTCTTCTTTTCCATTAAACTTTTGTACACACTATTAGAAGCAAGTTCAATCCAGTTTACCCTGCTTTAGGAGGAAAGGACATCATTGAGAGTTGTGACCATCCTTAACTTCTGGGCAGTCACTCCAGGGAAAATATCCTATATGATAATAAAATTAAAATTATATCAGAATAGGTACCCAAGAAACTTTATCATCTCCTACCTTTTAAAAACTCAGTTATCAAATGCATTTTACTGATAATTTTTAAATAAGTTCCTAAATTAAAAAAAAACCAAAACAAATCCCAAATAGTTCTTAATATGATACCACCCTGATATCTCAATGAAAACATTTAGATTCTCAAAATAGATTTCTGATACTTAATCACATGAAGCTGATTATGGAGAGTTAATTGGTTTCTGAGGTTGAGGAAACAGAGTTTGACTTTGTAGTTAAACAAAAAAGGCATACAAAATGCGCAGGAAATGAGCTGACAACAAACATGAGCTTAGTAATTTCATTTTGATTGTCCAACAGGTGTCCAGAAAAAAGGAATCTGTAAGAAAAATTAAGGCAAGAATAACAACAAAAAAATTTATGAAAATCCTCAGAATTGTTAGATGTTTAATTTTTCTTTGAAATGGGTACACTTTTTTTGGTTTGTTGGTTGGTTGTTTTTTTCATTACAAAGATTTCTCTTGATGCTGTCAGGATGGCATTTCTTTAGCCTGTGTCTGGGACTAAAGTAGTTTGGTCATGTCACATGTAGGTCATATATGAAACCCCATCCTCAAAGCTGGAGTTATGGAAAGATTATATTTTCCCGAAACTTTCCTATGTACAATATTCTCATTTCAAATTATCCAAACCTCTATTTGTACTTCAAAGCATTTTCAAAAAACTTTTCTGATCTCTCTAACAATAAGTATTGACAGCTGTTTTCTTCTTTGTCTAATGATACAAAAGAGATTCCAAAATACTGAAGTTATCTGCTTACAAAGTCTTGTTGACATGAGTAGGCAGTTTACGGATTTGAACAGCAGTTCTTCATTTATTCCTGTTGCATGCTATATAAACCTGAAAAAAAGGAAAATGTTGTCCAAAATTTCCACTGTGCCTTCTGATTCTTCACTTTTTTCAAACTACATGTGTCATGCATTTCTTCAAAACCTACCTGTACACATTCCTGAGTAATTTGATCTAAGTGGATCTGATTGAGCAGGGGAGTTGGACTAGATGATCTTTAGAGATCCAATCCCTACCATTCTATGATTTTACAATTCTGTGATCTCCTAGAATAAAAAAAAAAAAAAAAATCTCACAGCCAAAATAAATTCAAACAAACAAATAAAACCACAAATAAGCATATTATAGAAAGAAAGGAAAGACTTGGAGGCATTTCTTACCAGTACAATCTAAAAAGTCTTCAGAACTAATTGCTCAAAAAAATTAGAACAGCTGACTTAGCAAAAGACTGCCTACACACATCAAGATGCTAGTAGACACTGGAAAAGAAATTGAGGTGGGTGGCCTGAAGTTGCAAAATATCATTGACTGAATGTAAGTAAACTCTGCTTGAAAATGAAAATGCTGTTTCCCGTATCTGTGTAGACATAATTTCTTTGATTAGCAGATACAGGGATGTTCTTTGGGGGGGCAGCTTTACAGAGGGGTATTACACAGGGTTAGACACATCAGTAGTTTGGCTAACTTTGATATTATTTTGTCTCAGAAGCAGCCTAGCATTTCTACCTCCACTGTTATCTCACAGAGCAACTCAAATGTTCTCATGACTTAACTTGCTTTATCTCTTTACCTCTGTAATAGCAAAACCAACCCAATTCAGCTGTTCAATATAAGAACATATTTTGTACATTTCTCTCAACAGCATGCTAGTATTAACGAAGGCATTTCCACAGATTACTTCTGCAGAACAGATTAAAAAAAACCAACAAAGTGAAGTGAACATAATAATCACAACTTAACAACGTTCCTTCTTGCTTGACATCCAGCATATTTCTAAGTTATGCCTACAGTACTGGGAAAGGAAGACAGGGACTTCTGTGTCATTGTGCCTTCATCATTCTTGGCATTCTTCTGATTCTTGGTGTGCTAAAGAGCCATGTGGGTAATTAGTTCTCTCTCTCTCTCTTTTTTTTTCCCCAGAAAGTGGGTTTATCAGTGCAGAATGTTGTGTTCACCACAATTTAGTTTCTTCATTCTTCTGAAAGAAGAGAGGGCAGAGATGCTCTATATAATAGGCATTATCGTTTAACAATTCAAAGATTTCTTGTTCATATTTTCATTAACTGTAAAGGCATTTTGTCCTGTTACCACAAAACAAGATGCAGAAAGAATAAGAATGAATGAAAGTCAAGCAGCAAGACAAAAAAAAGTCGATACATGCTCATTGGGACATCATATCCCACAAGACACAAAAACCTGTGGATTAGTTTTTTGAAAGAAGTCTAATACTGAACCAAATATAATTCCTATATATATAATTACTATAAAATTTAAGGACCGACTGAATTCCAGAGGAAACTTGTATGCCTACTGATCTTTATCTTGTGTCAAGAACATTTTACCTTTATCTAACCAGAGCCAAAATGGTTCAGGTGTGCTTAGGCAGGTTCAGGAACTGATTAAGATGTTTTCATTAATAACAGCACTGGAAGTCTGGAAAATGCTTGATGAGGAACAGCAGAAGCTCTAGGCATTTACCAGTACACTACTTTGGAAAAAAAAATGACACATGACCCTACATGACATCACCTCATGCCAGAGAACTGAAGGGTAGATTCCTGTTTCTACCCTGAACCTTTGATACCCGGGATAATCAAACCACCTGTAATTACGCCAACAGGAACCAGAAAGGTTTCACATATTCTGTGGGCAGGATCCAAATGGAGGTGGAGCATCACACAGGCAGACGAAGAGAGATTTGGAGATGTCATTCCTCTGACTGTCAATAGACATTGAGTACATTGAAAATGGATGTAACTTCTTTTCACAACCTAACAAATCTGCTGTGAAAGGGAGTGCCTCTGTAGCACAATATAACAGAAAAAAACACCTGAGAGTATGGGGACACTACTGTGGCAAGAAGAGAAAAAGTAATGGAAAGTACATAGAGTTTGAGTTATTTAAAATCTCTCATAAGCTGTCATACTTCACCTCTTTTTCTTTCTTTCTTTTTATTTTTTTTTCCCAATAGAGACAAAAGTGCAGCCAGTAAATTCAAACCATTTCAATTCATCTTGCATTAATAAACCAATAGATTCATTAGTATACTTTTACAACAATGGATGATGACTGAAATCAACAGCAGTAGACTTGTCTGCTCAATAATTTCTCAATCATGTGTTTTAATTTTATGTTATAATCTCTTGAAAACTATATCAAAGTTCTGCATGAAAGTGTCCACTCATAGTTGCAGCCTGGAATCACCGTAGAGCAGTTACAACCTTGGCACTTAAAAATTCTTCCTCCCGAATTCTTCTTTGATAAATCCTACAGCATAATGTCATTTTCCTGTAAATCAGGCAAATCAATGAAACATTTCCTTCCTTTGGGCATAGATAAATTTTAGACCAAATAGTGTAAGCTTACAGAATCAAATTTTTATTTAACAGAACTAATACTTTCTTTTCATTAATATAAGTTAACACTGTACAGAGTTAGAATACATAAAGCTGTATGAACCAGTGGTCTGTGTCATTAAGGCAATCAGGAGAAAATTATTGCAAGGAAAGGCACCTGGTGTGTAGACTTACAGTTTAGGTCGCATGTGTAAGTGGCTTTGTTTCTGAGGTGGAGGTGGGATGGAGTGTTTTAACTATTGAATTTAAATGATGAAAGTAAAAGGAGTTATTGGTCTGAGCAGGGGGAATTTCAGGACAAATGCTCAGGCATGTTTGCACAGCCACAATATGCCAGCAAGCTGAAATTTAAGGCTTACTACTCTAAGCATCCACACAGCAAATGCTCTTGAAACTAAAATGATAACTGGGAGCTTGAGCACAGGGTAATTACAGTCGCCAATGAAGTATACCAGCACTCAGACCTCAAGACTTAAATCAGCTTTCTTGGGAACGGCCCAGACCTTTTACCCAGAAGACTTGAATACGGAAATTATTTGGGAGGCTGATCCTTGCTGCCTTTCAGCTGTTACCTAGTAACTAACTGCACTAGTGATTCCAGTCCATTTCACAGCAGAGTCACACAGGTTAGCTTAAATGGTTCTGCCAGGCAGCTAGAAAGCCTGGGCAAATCAATTCCATCAGCATGTTACTGAGGCATTTGGTGGGTGCTCAGGAGGGATGACACACCCAGAAAGCATTGAACTCCAGGAAATTTCAGGCAAAAGTATATTATTCTTACTATCATGAGCAAATCTGTTGGCAGGATCAGCGCTGTCTAGCTCAGGGCAGTGACTAATTACTATTTGGAGCAAGTTGTCACTATCCATCAGCTGCAGAGATGTAGGGGCAGTTCACATCTTCTGATCAGTGGTCCTCTTCATCAGTAGTGATTGCTTATTTATGGAGATAAGCTGCAGTGGTGACAGGCTCCTTCATGTTACATCTGCCTCTGGGAGTAAGCAATCACCATGAAGCACCAGATTATTACTGAAGCTGGAAATGCACAGGTATTTACAGCAGTGAATTTGCCAGATAGTAGTACCTAATTATGACCAGGCAGTAGAACTCCCACAGCCATGTTCCTCTCCAAACTTTATCTTCCCCTCCTTTATTCCCCTCCCTACCCCTTGTCCAAAACCCTTTACCTTTTTCTCTCTCAATTATTTTCCTTTCTATCCTTTCCAGGTAGCCTCCTGATTATATCTGTGCTGCCTAGGCAAGCTGATCTCAACACTTAGCACAGAGAGTCAGCTGGATAATCAGGTCAGGCAGTCTCCACTGGGAGCCCACACAGGCTGTTGTGCAGTGAGAGGCCTTGCATGGCTGCAACATTTTGACCAGGGCCCAGAATTCACGACTTACGTTACATAGGTATTCATAAAGCACCCTGGAAAATATGGTATAGGTACAGCTGCCAAACTCAGTGCTATGGTGGTAATTGTCTATGCTGGTGGCCACAAGGAACTCAGAAGCCCAAAGATGTAAAACAACTTGAATGTGCCTACCTGTGATGGCGTACTTATCTCTTTTCTTCTAGCTCTGCTGGGGCAATATTTACTACTTTTTCCTAACCTTTGCTCATTCACAAGCTGAACAGAATATTTTTTTAATTGGTTTATAATTAAGACTCTACTATCTATCAACCTGACAGTTCAAATAAATATCCTGAAGAGTTAAAATCTTTGTTCCAAAAACTTGTAAAAATTCAGAGTTGAAATTATAATTTACACAAAATCCTGACAAAAAGTTACTGGAGTGCTCATGACCATTATTTTCTGAGTTTAGTATTGCTATGCTATGATTCCCAGCTATCTGTACTTTAAGGAATTTAACTTTTAAGTTTTGTCATATAAAAGCCTGTAGAGAATTGCTTTGGTCACAGTGATGGTTTCTGCCAACACAGTCCTCACATGCTTCTCAAACCTCTTTTGATTGGACATGAGCTCTCCAGTACTGAACAGCAGAATGAGTATTTTACAGTGCTGGATAAATTTCATGGTGAACATCCATCAACAGATGCAAAGACAAAGTTGCTATTCCCTCTGAGGCTATCAGAAGTTTTGCCATCAATTTAATTTGGAGCAGAACAAGCGCATTATCTTCTGTTTGCCTGTGAGGTGGCACACACAATTTTGACATCTAATAAACAATTGCCTGAAGATATGTATGTCTTTTAATCATATCCAGCTCAGTTTCTACAAGTTACTCTCTAGACTCTTAGTTTTTATTTTGGTCCTTCTTGTCTTTACTTCTCACTTCTCTCTCCATTATTCAAAAGTCTCTTTTTCCATACACAGATTTGTTCCAGATTTTGTTTCCTTATTGACCATATTGAGAATTAACTTGTTTATTCAATCCAATTCTGGCAATAAACAGTACTTCCATGTTTCCCATTTTCTCTGTCTGTACATGATTATGGTGATTCAAATGGAGACAGAAAGACTTTCATGTGATTCTGACACAGCTTTGTTAGTCAGGAGGTAACACAAACCAGGTTTCTCTCTACATATGTAAAGTATAACATTTGTGCAATGTTTTCAAATATGGGCAATAAAAGTGAGTTAGCTTAGAGTGAAACACATATTGCTTTCTAAATATTCATATTGAGTCAATATGAAAGAAGGAATGGGCTCACTGTGGCTCAAGCTGTAGTGAAGGAATGGAGAAATGACTGAGCAAAGGTTATGCATTCCAATTCACCAGGACTTGATTTGTAACAGGAGAGGTTTAATCATGTACCACCAGGGAGAAAGATCACTGGCATATTCCTAACTGCTACAGTGGAGAGGTGTCAAACACTCTGCTGGCTCATCAGCTAGCAAAATACAGACACTTCAGGCTACAAGAGGAGGTGAACCCACTCATCAGCACATAGCTCATTACTGAGGTTTGAATCCCAGGCCATGCTTTGCCTCTGGCCACCCAACATGAGCTTCCAAAATTCAGCTGCATGACCTGGACATGAGTCTCTTGGTGTTACAAATGTGGCATGAAAGGAAGAAGAGAGTTCTTGGTCTTCCCGATTGACATCTTTTATTTACATGAATAAACATAGGGCCAAAGCTGGTGAGGTGGCACAATGACAAGGAGACTGTAAAGCTTACTAGTGGAGAAATGTCTGAAGAAACAAGTCCTTTTTTCTTTCAATCTTTAGTTGGTTAGGCAAGTGGAATAGCTCCATTATAAGAAGCTGAGAGAAAAAAGTCACAGAAGAAAAAATGACTTAAAGTGGTTGTCTATGATGTGTGGAATGGTACCATAATTTTTTTCAATTTTAGATTATGCCATTGCTAGACAGCTTGTGGTATGCTCTTGAAGTATTATCCTGCCAAAGTCCATTTCTTACATTTCAGTCAGTTTGGTTAAAAATGCATGAAAAATGATGAATCTTTTGTCTGATAATTTTTTTTTCAATTAAAAAGAAACCTCTGTAAAACATCCCTTAGCAGCTTTATTTGCTATGAAGAGATCAGACCAGACAGTGCCACTGCCAATCTCCTTGGCTCTCTGTCTTGTGTTTAAATTATACCATGATAAGTTAAAAAGGATACATGACCTTGTACTCTGTAGAATGCCTGAAAATTCATCTAGCATCTATATCAAAAGAATATTAATTGTTTGCAGACTACAAGTACATTTTTTTAAATTTCATCATAATTTCTAGGCAACTAGAATATTTAAAGAATTACAGCTGAAACTAGACCCCAAGAACTTTGTCTATATGACAGCATTATCAAATCTTTCCTTTCAAATATCTTTCCAAAATAAACTGCGACTCTTCTAAAATTTTTGTTTGCCATCTCTTTCCTTTTTGCACATGGTCATCTGCTAATTTAAAAAACTGTGAACAGTGAATCACGTGTGGTTTTTATCCAAAAACATTTAGAAGCCAAGATTCTCAGTAGAATAAAGGTTTTCATACTGAAAATGTTGTCATTGGTTAAAAAATTTAGAAAGAAGAAAACTTGTTACTGAGATTTTGTATATTTAAAGCATAAATAACCGATTATTAATCTCATTTTCATAGCTTTTACAGTAATATCTATCAGTACAGATATATTGCATTGTCTCATTTGGTTATATAGTGAGAGGTTGTCCTCTTATTTTACACTCATTGAAAAACTAATAACATTTTTTAAAATTACCTCATTATGAACCAATTTTTTTTAAGAATCTAGCATTCAGTTTGCAGTGCTGGTTTTTAAAGTCTCTTGGAGACAGAGATACAATAAAGCTTAAAGAAGGGTGTATTTTTAATGTTTATCATAACAATGACAGAGGACTATCTCATTCTCATTAGAGAAAAGCAGGAAATAGAATATGAGCTCTGACAAACTCTCTGTTCCTTTCCTTTTCCCTTTCTCTTTCCCTCTCCTATTGCCCTTCTTTCTCCTCACTTTCTCTATCCTCTTTCTTTTTTTCTCTTCCTTTATCCCTTCCTCCTTCTTTGTCTCCTCCTCTTCCCCCTGTCTCTTGCTGTTTGACCAAGTTTGATAAGTTTTGAACAAGACTGGAGATCACTGTTATTATCTAAGAGGAGCTGAAAACACGTTTTCGAATCCAATTCTCTCTAATTTTCCATTTGAAGTCTGTACATATACAGTCCTGCACAATACCACAGGCACTTTGCCTTGGCAGTAGCTCAAGATGTACATTCTTCCTACAGGAGGTGGTAAAATAATTCCCACCAGTTACTCTGCAACATACATTTAGCTCATAACTTTACAGTTAGTGATTTCTAAATGTCTGTTTACTATGTAGTCTGATCACATAAGATCAAAACTATGGAACATTTGCACATTGTTTAATTTTTACTTTTCTTTATTAGTGTCTCTGAGTCTATCACAGTATTTCTCTTCTCTGGCCAAGCAATGTACTTTTCAGGAAAATAAATAGCAAATAGCAGACTTTGTGCACACGTGAATGGAGAATTAATAACAAGCAGCAGCCATTCTCCAAATATCTGAGAACAAAGCATTCACTCACACAGCAAGAAAAGATAATAATGATGCTTTCTAGAGTTCAACCCGAGAGGGTGAAGTAGATTCATGCTATGAGTGAAACAGCTCCATGGAGACTGTCTTGTCAGTCTTGTCAAACACCAAGTTGATGCTTATCAGCTACCTGTAAGACTTTTCTGTTCATCACAGTACAGGCTAATAAAAAAAGTTCACTTGAACAGTTTCTGCACTATCCTTCTTACCTCTCTACTGAAGTCAGAAATGCTCACATTGACAATTGTTCAACGAATTTCTTGTATTCAGAGATTATTCCAGAAATTATTTTTCCTGGCATCTATATGAAGTGGCAGAAAGAGATTATAGGGTTGAAATTTTTACCTTTAAACTTACTAATTTCCAAAAATGTCTTCAAGTTTCCACAGCTTGAAAGTATTCTTAAGAAGTAGTAATTTGTAGGTTCTTATCCTTATTTCAAATAAATAAATATTCTGCTTAGATTAATGAATTAAAAAGAGAGAAAGTATTTGCAATTAAATTCATGCGTACCATGAAGCTTCTAGCAAAGCAACTAAGAGAAGTAAATTAGATAATCTCTACCTTGCTTTGGTAACAGCTACACAAGCCAAGGGAATTTTTCTGCCTAAAATTCAAAACCAGAATGATATAAAGAAGAAGTAGAGATAGCTGCACTATGTTTTCTAAAAGATCTCTAAACAGAAGTAAGATTGTTTCAAATTCTAATAATGCACCAAATCCTGCTTTGAGATTTTCATATTTGAAAATACAGCAACTTATCTCAATATGTAAAAGTAGAAAGGCAGACAAGCAAGACCTTATTTTACCAGCTGTGAGTCCCACTTGTTAGGCTTATTCAGCTCTCTTCAGATGACTATAGATAACAAGTACTGGCAACTCTTAATTAATTTTTCTGACCATCCCCACGCTCTGATTTTGCAGTCTGCCTTTGGCAATAACTGGAGATACAGAGCATTTGGTCTCCCAAGCCACATCTCTGTGAACAGTGAGTCTCATCACTCTTACTCCTCCCAAACCCTGAGACTGAATTACCTTCTCAACTCTGGGTAGGACGGAGCTGGACTCTCCAAATGACTCCCTGATCCATCAGTTTTATTGTCACATCTGCTTCTCTGAATATCCCTACCCTATTTCCCTCACAATTTCCCAGCTACCAAGTAGAGAGGCAATATTTCCTCTCTCACCTCAGCTTCAATTGCAGGGCCAATTACCCCTGCACAATTGTTATTTCATCTCTCCATTGGTTACCTGGTCAAGCAATTTCTTAAGCCACATTAGTAATTCCTTTCCAGTTCAGACTGCACTCTGTATATTGTGTTTTTTCACATTGAACTCACTTGTTCTGTATAGAAGCTCAAAAATTCAGCAAAGTCCCCTGCTCCATGTGAGGACCTTAAATGTAGTATTGCACTAAATATCCTATTAGACTGATAAGCAAATCAGATTTTGGATGCTAGGTATATATTACTTAGAGTTGGAAGATTTGGAAGAGAGCCAACAAAATAATATATTAGTAGAATTTCTTCTGGAAAAAGATGAAGACAATTCTATGGAATATATTTTCTCTTATCTCTGCCAAAGCAAATTTTTCTCTTACTCTATGGCCAAATTTTCACATCATGCTGAACCCTCAGCAACCTCTCGTGGGACACCTGTCAGTAGATTTTTCATAGAATGGTATCATAGATTGGTAGGGTGTGGAAGGGACCTTTAGTCCAACCCCCCTCATTTTTGAACAATGAACAATCTGTTAAAAAGACAACTTACTATATTTCATTCATCCTTTCCTCCATGTACAGCTACCTATGCATTCTGTAAATTCAGTACTGTTTCAAAAACAGACTGGTATGGAGATGGCTACAAAGATTCTACCTTCTACTCTCAGCTTTCCTGTGTCAATCTGTGCAGGGACCGTACGATTCTGCTTCTACTTTTCTACAGCCACTGAAGACTCTTCCAAATTTCACAGTTTGTCTCACTTAAAATCTTCTTGAGACAACATGAGGAGTACTGAGGCCTACCTCCTTCAGAATATACTTCCTTAAGAAGAAATAAATACAGATCATAGCCATTCAAGGGAGGTGACCCACCTCACAGTACCCCTCTTCTATGCTGAATAATTGTCATTTTTTATTTCCGGTTTCAAAGGGCAACTTCTTTTCAAAGGTAAAACTTCTGAGGCAGCAGGATTCTATCAATTGCTGTACAAGCTTCATGCATGGTGCTCTCTCTCTCTCTCTATATATATATAGGGTTTTATATATATTTTTTATTCTTTCCATTTGTTCTCTGCCAAGTCTCTTGACATCATGATATGCTAGGAAATGTTTAAAATGTTTAACTTTGGAAATAACCTTCTTCTCTGAAATCTCTTTTATGAAAAATCTACATTGACATAATGGAACACTTTATTTCTAGAAGGAGAGACTCGGCCCTTAAAAAAATTTACTCAGAAGGATGCAGAAGAGAATACCTATAATTTTAAGAAATTTGCAATTCTGAATATTGTATTGAAACACTGACAGTGCCATTGGATGCAATAAATTATTTGAAACTAACATTTATATTAAAAAATAGAGATTGTAAAATGGAGTTTGACGGACTTCACTTGCAAGAAACCCTATGCCATAAAAATGTCTGTTTTCTAATCAAAATATCACTTGAATGAAGTCATCATGTTTGGCCTGATTGCATTTTTTTCTCCATATATGTGCAGCTGCATTTGCCTCTCCATAAATGTCATTTGATTATGAGAAAATAAACAGGGAAGGACTCACAGGGAGTCGGTACAGGGCCTGCTTGTTTACCTGCCGCAGCTTTCCGGGCTGAAGAACAAATGTCATGCAAATGGTGCACCAGCAATGAGCTGCCAATCATCCTGCCTTGGCATTCATGGTGATTTGCTAAATCATTTAAAGAGACATGCTTTACTAAATGAAAAAATATCAGCAGCAAGGGCCTGTGTTTAAACATGGGGCTGAGTTATTATCCCAGTAGGCTGGAATGAAATGAAGACATCTTCCAATTAAAGCTTGCAGATGAACCCAGACAAACCCCCCTTTTTTCATAAAGACAGGCAGATTATGATTGGGAGAGAACAGCGACAGAGGCTTTCATTACAAGCTGATTATGGTGATATAATTCCCAGTGCTGTGTGTCTGCGGGCCCAACTTCACATTTGAAGGTTTTTAATATAATTTCCTTAGGGTGAAATGCTGAAGATTTATTAAACTTTATGAAGGGCTTACAGATCCAATTTAAGAGAACATATCATAGGGCAAAACTGACAGATGATAAAATACATTCCAAGAAGAAAAAGGGAGGGAAGGAAGGAAGGAAGGAAGGAAGGAAGGAAGGAAGGAAGGAAGGAAGGAAGGAAGGAAGGAGGGAAGGAAGGAAGGAAGGAAGGAAGGAAGGAGGGAGGGAGGGAAGGAGGNAAGGAAGGAAGGAAGGAAGGAAGGAAGGAGATTTCTTTTCATGTGTATATTGTAAAGCATAGCTGTATTTCTCCATTTACGAGCTCTTTTTACTGTATCTCATTTGGATGTCATTATGTGATTATATGCAGGTGCATATCCAATTACTCATACATCAATTTGGTTGTGAGAGTAAGTAGGTAAGCGTAAATATACAATAATAACTTTTAACATCTAAACAATTCTGAAAAGTCTCAAATACATGCATATATACAAGCATGCACATCACAGTTGGCAGTGAGATTTTCCCCTACTGACTATGTAGCTCTATTCTTTGATGTATGAAAGAGTATTAGACTGTGGTTATAATATATATTCTGCAAAACACAAAAATAAATCAACACATGAAGTTGTTAGAAAACAGGGAGCAAGGAGGATAATAGCAAATTGCAATGTCCTTTTTATTTATTTTTTTCCCTACTGAAGTGCCAGGTTATTTGTCTAGCTTCCAAAAAAAAGGAAGATCAAAGAAAAAGCATACAAATGGAAAGACGAATGGCAGTAGCCCTTCACTCCAGATAAATTTAAAAAAAAAAAACTAAATCCACCTAACAAGCACAAGGGTGAGAGGTAGCAGGAAAAATTATCTCTTTGGGAGTTTCAGTCAGTTTTTACATCTTCCAAAGGTGAATTCCATACTCATAAAAAAAAAGAACAAACCTGAACAGAGCTCCAACCTGCACTAATTGTAACAGAAGCAGACATTTGCTTTTTATCATTCCCTTTTTCATTAGCAGAAATTAAGACTTACCAGCAGAAAGGTATTCCAGGTCTAACCTCTTCCTTTTACAGTTGCACAACATACAATCATTAGCTGTGATGAAGAGGGATCAAATCCTCAATGAGGATACTCTACTATATCTACACCTTTGATTAGGCAACTAAATTGTACTTCCATCATCTAAAGGAGATCCAAAAGTCACAGAAAGCAAGCAGTCTCCTAAATAATCGGAATTTACAAAGGAAATCTTATACAGTGACGAATTTTGTTACTTTAATCTGAAATAAGCTCAACAGATCACGCACTAAACTTTGCCATCAAGCCCACTTTTATTTTTCATCTAAGTCAATGTTTGATCTCAACTTTCCAGGCATAACCAACAAACATGCTAATTCCAGTTCTAACCTGGTACATAGTAAGCATATTTCACTTTTCCTTCAAAATATAAACTGTCTTCTAAAAGATTACTGTAAGAAACTGTAAAGAAAATTAATGCTAACAAGCAGAGACACGCTAATTTAAAGATACTCATTTAAGCACTTGGTTTGGCTCTTTCTTCTGGAAAGGCCATACTTAGAAAAAAAATCACGCTTTTAGTCACTCAGCCTTCTGCTTGCATCACCTCAACATACATTTTCATTGACTGTAGTTTAAAAACACGTATATATATCTTATTCTCATTGAAAATCATGTTCTCTCAAAAGATATTTATGTTTTTGTACACAGGAAAAGAGATATTTCATATAGTTTCTTGGCTAGGAGAAGACACAGCATACCCACCAACTAGTCTCAGTTTTGTTTTGTAAACATCTCTGTAATCTCAGATCTTTAGAAGATCACACCTCTGTTACTTTATGCTTGTACAGAATGCGGTAACATGGGCAATTCTTTGAGAGTACAGTCTAAGGGTACAACAGTAACAATAACATAAATGTATTAGACCCTCAGACAGTATAGTACTAGTTTGGGTTTGGCTGAAGAGGGAAGCACAATGGCACATCTAGTACTACCTAATGACTTAAAAACAGCCATGGAGCTGCATGAAACTGTGCTAGAGAGCAGCTCTGTAGAGAGAGAGCTGGGAGTTCTGGTTGATAATAAACTAACCATAAGCCAGCAATGTGCCCTCATGGCCAAGAAGGCCAATGACATCCTGGGATGCATCAAGAAGAGTAGCCAGTAGGTCGAGGGAGGTTCTACTCTGCTCTGGTGAGACCTCATCTGGAGTACTGTGTCCAGTTCTGAGTTCCTTAGCTCAATAGAGACAGAGAACTTCTGGATAGAGCCCAGTGCAGGACTACCAAGGTGTTCAGGGGGCTGAAGCATCCTTCTTTTAGGAAAAGCTGCAGGATCTAAGACTGTTCATCCTGGAGGAGATTGTGAGAGGGACCACATTAAAACTTAAACGTATTTGAAAGGTGTATGTCAAGAATATTGGGCAGCCCTTTTTTCTGCAGTGTCCAGTGACAAGACTAGGAGTAATGGACATAAGCTGGAACACAAAATCTTCCACTTAAGGAAATATTTTACTGTGAGGGTGAGGGAGCCCTGTCACAGGTTGCCCAAGGAGTCTGTGGAGTCTCCTCTGGAGATTTTCAAAAGCCGCCTGGACACATTCCCTAGTGATGCAATCTATGTGGACCTGCTTGAGCAGACAACTAGACAATTGGACTAGACAATCTTTAGTGGTCCTTTCCAACCGCTTCCATTCTGTCATTCTGCATGATTATGTGGTTCTGTGCGTATTTCATTATCATGAAACTGAAATAATAAGATTGAACTAAATTTATGAGCTGCTTTAAGATCAACAAGCAAAAAATTAATAAAAGGCCTAGGTGATTCTTGGTATTTCCACACGACCTAGAAAGAAGAACAGTCATCACATGGTATTTGGTTACTATTTACTTATCAGACCAGCCTTTAACAAAAATATGGCTTTGAGTGGCACAATACATTTGTGTGAGTAATGTTTGGTTATCATAACCCACATCTCCACACTTGGATGAACAAGAACAGCACAGGCAGCACTTCAAATCCCTGTTTATCACGTTGAGGTGCTCACCACTCTGCAAGTTTCCTACCAGAGATTTTGTCTGATTTGTCTGAAGACTGACCTTGGGTCACCCCACCTAAGGACAAGTCATAATTTTTGTTAGTGTCCAAAGCATGCTCCTAGGAAGGAAAGCAGTGTGTGCATATTGGGGGGTTATCTGTAATATCACCTTAATATATGTATATTAAGTAATCCACTGAAGTTTTATGTCTCCTGAACCTCAGCCATCACAGCTTAGACCTGCAGAATCTGGCTAATTTAAGTAGTGGGTATTTACTGGTTTTTACCTCACCTGCTGTGTGCATCTCATTACATTTTTGTCACCATTACCCCACTGAAGAAAATAAGGAACTGGATGATTCTAGTTCTGATAATTCATTCTTTCTTTGTCTCCCATCCTAACCTGATGGACAACATAGCCTTATTGAGATTTGTTGATTCCTTCTGTCTGAATAAATGGTTTAATTAGTCACATTGTCTACTGAAACACAATAAAATCTTCCTATGGACCAAAATCCTGTGCAAGAATAGCTAACAAATGTTTCCTTGATTTTAAAACAAAATCACCTCCTTTCATCTCTTTATGAAGCAAAATCTTACACAACAGAAGAAAAGTTGAATTTCTGGTGGTCAAACAAGATATCATGTTTTGTAGACTGTAGGTAGGAGTGTACTGACAAAACAGGGTTCAGTTACTACCAGATGAGCAAAAATATCTATCTTTGCTCTAGTCCCAAGAGTCTGAACCATTTAACATATGGTCATATGTACAGCCAAAATCACACACTCCAGTGCCTACCTATATTCTCTCATTGTTCCATCAGCTGTAAGTGTTCTCCTGTCTGCTAGGAGCATAACATTGGTTGCTTCTCTTGAAATGGCTGTTTCACATTGGTGCAAAGAGAGGAAAATGGGCTAAAAAAAAGGTAATCTATCTCTTTGTATTTCTCTTTTACTTCAGCTGCGAGTAAGCATCCACCTTCGTTCCCACAGTGGCAAGATAATCAGGAGTTTAATTTTGAAACAAATTTCCTTAATTCATTTACTTTTGATCCTGTGAACTTGCACTGATATAAAAACACTTAAGGTACACTGAGAAGACTTGGTAGTATGCAATGGAATGAAGAAACAGGACTGATTTCTCCAGGATATGAATATATAAAACTAAAGTTAGCTGTTCACCAAAGAGTAAGTCTCTGGTGAATGATCATGATTGTAATCTTTCTACAGTTCATCCACAAAGCACGCCAAGATAAAGAACCAATCAGAAACAATACCCGTAATCCTCCAGGAACCTGCCATCAAATTGGCTACTTATTCTCTAGTAGAATTTTTCTGACTTTTAAATCAGTCAAATTATTGACCTGTGGAATCCATTTACTTGTGAATGCTTTCAAAGTATCAAATAATTATCATTATAATAAATATTAATTGTTCTTAATCTGAGGAGACTAAGTGAACACTTTAGGATATTTCAAAAAAATGTTTAGTAGATCACATCATGAGAGTAATTTATGCATGTACATGTGGTAGGAAAAAAAGAATATTCTTCAGGCATCACAGAGAATCTTCCTCAACCACAAACTGGGATCAGGCAAACAAGATATGTCACTCAATTGCAAGGTATATCACTCAGTTGAAGAAGCTGCACATTTTGAGCACTGTGTTTTCTATACCTTTCCACATTGCCTCTAGAATTGATTACACTTGGAGATTTACATTAGAAGAGAGTGAATTGTCTGCTCAGAGATCTGTCTGGCAGAGCAGTTCTTATGGAGTGATCCTTTCTGACAAAACTGTGAAACTGATTCCTAGAGCCCCACAGAAGGAACATACACTCAGGCACTATAGGTTGATGGCATAAAATGCATGACAGAAATTGCTGTGTATCCAAGAAGGATTGTCAAAAGAATACTTTGAAGTAATTTTCCTGCAGCATTAAGAAGACTGCAGTAGAGAAACTGAAGTCACAAAAACTATTCTCAGGCTTTCTCAGCTCTTCACTCTGTGAAGTACAGCAACTAAGTTGTATTTCCCCTAATCTTTGGAAAAGTTAGGAAATATAAACCTTAATAGTTTGACATTTAGCACAAAAAATATATACGATGTGCTTTTATAAGTACTAGCTGCTCCCAAAGCTATGAATTTAAAAGCTATAATACTAAGTTCAGACCATGAATAGCTTTGGTTTAAGGGTAAGCCTGGGATATGATTATTCTGAGTCATCTGTAAGACTAAATTATTAAGGACTTGCTTTGTGCTCTGGGCAAAGATATAAGAAGTGAATAAAACATATGTGCTTCCACACTAAAAAGAATTGCAAGGCTCATGTTCTGTAGAAAGAGCTGCTTGCCAGTGAAGAAACAGGAGGAAGAACTGTATATATCAGCAATAAATAAGTAAGACTGAGGACTTGTTTAGTAATTCTACAAGTGAGTGAGTGAGAGGTGATTTTTCTGCCAAGTCCTGCTATCAGAAAGTGTTTCTCCCACAGGAGTTATGCCCACAATACATGAGCACAGAATAAATTCTACCATATAATAAGAGCCACTACAGGATCCATAGCTAAGCTTATGCAGGACAGCGTACTCAGAGGTGATACCTGATCTCTTCAGTGTTAATGTTGGTGGTTACCTTCAGCAGGTTGCAGACTATGCTGTGAGCCACACTTGTTTGTTCAGAGTTTGTATGTATTTCCTTTTTCCCTGACTTACCAAAATGAAGGCAATTGAACAGCAGAAAAGAAGTGCTTTAGTGTCATCGGGATTCACAAACACATACGTTTTGGGCAGAACAAAATTTTAAGTGACAGCCACATCCTGCAACATGCAAACAATCAATGTCATATTATTAAAGACAGATTAATTGGGGAAGGAATTGGCTATCAGAAACAGCTCCCAAATTGATTCGTATTTTTGACCAAATCTAATTCCTATCTTCAAATGTACTGTGCAAAATTAAAAATTTTTATTTTCATTTTTCTCTTTATTATGTCTCCTTATGTACCTGAAGTATAAACACACAGTGAATGCATAACATGCTTTTGAAATCTCTTTTTATTATTACCCCAGAAGCTGACATAATATGACATAATTAATTACTCTAGATTTGCTGGAAAAGGGTGGTAAGCACAGACTTACAGTTGGGATCTACTTTGTTTAGGCAAATTGGGTAGAATCTGAACCTAAAGGGATGTGGAATGTATCATCAATACGTGAAGCAAAATTTGACCTCATTCAGATGCCTATGATTTGCACAGGTGACTGAATTATAAAGGTAGAAAGGAAAAATTGTCCCAAGTCTGGTCAGAAAGAAGAGACCAAAAAGCCACTCAGCCTTCAAAGGAGCTTTGCTGTAGGAAAGCCTTCCATTCATGGAGGAGAAAGGAAATCTAGCAGGACTGGAAATAGTTCACTGAATCATGAGATGTTCCATGGAAATTTATGTTGATTACACATCAATTTGTCATTTGTATCTCCAAATATCATCAAGAAGGAGACAGCCTATTGACATTAAAGCAATGAGAAAGTTAGGGAAATGTGATCTTTAAAGGTATTGAAAATATGGATGAAAAGCAGGAATAATGCAATAAGAATCTTGGTAAACACTTTCACATCTTGAAGACTGAAGGACTGTATGCACTTGCAAAACTGCCAAATCCCCGCTGTCTCAATGAAGCCAATGAAATGCTGCAAGAGTAAAAAAGGTTTGGAGGTATACTTAGTTTCATATATGTTTTTCTGCAGATGGATAAAACTGAGAACACCTACAGCAGCTCTGCCCACTGAATGTGCTATGTGAGAAATACACTGAGAGAACTGAAAAATTGTAAGAGAAAAAGAGAGTAAACCTAATAAGAATAAAACCCTACCTGTTTAAAAGCTTTTCTATTTTCTTTAATTATTTTTCCCCTCTAAAAAGCATTATTCTGGAGCAAGATACAAGATATTTCCATATATTTAATTACTAAGAACAATGAAAAATATATCTTCTGAAAAATCAATTCATTAATTGATCATATCAAGTTAATTAACTTTACTCACAGGAAAATGTTCTAATGCCTCCAAAAAAGAAGACTGACAATACTAGAAGAAAGGTGAAATTTCACTCTAAATTGATGTTTCCTCTCCTAAATCTCAATAGAAGGGACAAGAACAGAGAGTGACTGTCATCATTAAGTGGACCCACTTCTTTGCTAAATTCCAATAGTCTTTCTAATCCTAAACTAAATCAACTTGCACACTAGGGCATAATCCAGTCAAGTAGCTCACCTCATAATAAATTTAATGATTAGCTGGTGGATTAAATTACTATATGGTCTTGTATCAAAAGCTTTTGCTAAAATCCATGTAAAATATGTCCATAGCTCTTCCTCTGTCCAGCCTTTCAGACACTTAGTCAAACAGCATTTTCAGACATGTTAAGCACGACTACATTATATGAGCTCAAACTGGTTTATGTTTAATTGTTAAATATGTCATGGAGAGCCCTCAGTGTTGCCTTCCTCATTCTTTTTTTTATTTCCTGTTCCCTTTCCTTTTTTCTCATATAAGTTCTGTTTTTATGTAATTTTTATGTAAGTCATAAGAACTTACATAATTTATTACTTAAGATTTCAAAAAATTAAAACATAAAGCAAAATAACATATCTTAGGAAAACGTGATTTCTATTATCATAGCTCATCAACTTTAGTAAATGTTACCATTGTTATTCTCTGGTATCATACAGTAACATTGCTCCCTTATTATCAATCCTTTCTAATTACACACTCCATTGAAAAGTACATTTACAATGTTGCCTTCACAGGTGGCATGAAGAACATAGCTAAATGTGCTGTCTGGGCCCTCAACTGGATTAAATTAACACTGAAGATGGTATAGTGAGTCACAGCAGCTGAGCAATTGGCCTCTGCTTTGCCCATTGATAAAGCTCTTGAAATAAAACTCTGATATACATGAAAGGTTCGCACATTTTGGGTTTTCTAGTTGTCAGCCCTAGCCTTACTATCTCTGTTGCAAAGAAAAGCAATAGGGCATTATTTAACCTTTTAAATTTTCAAATCTTCATTTTTTTTTTTTCTTTCTGTGTATTCTTTCTTTGAAATGAGAACAGGGACATCCAGGATGTGAGAAAGGGTTGTCTCCAGACCTAATGACAAACTTTAACAGCTTGTGGTTGTTTTTCAAGGATCTTGCCTCCAAGTCTATCACATGTCCATGCATTACTCATAGCTATGACGAGAATCAGATCTTTTTTATTAGCCAGATGCTGTTTTTCTCTCTCATGCATCCATAGTTCATGGAATGAACAAAGAGAAGAAGATTTAGCTCTAATTCTTACCTTTCTTGAGAGTATGAAAGATCAAATCATTTTAACACCTGTAAAACTGCTTGATTCATATCCTTTGCTCAGTATGACCTAACTTATATCTGCAATCTCTCATTGTCAGGAGCTCATGGCTTTTACAACCCTTTCCAATTTCTTTTGCCATCTAATCTTGGTCCTTTTTCTGAACAAGTTATCTCTGTCTAACTAATTCCTTTATTATATTCAATTTCAGGCAATAACGATTATCCTCTCATGCTAGTTCTATTGTCCTGGATATACTCCAGTTTTGGTAATTGCATTCTGTTGACATAAAATCCCTTCTGCAGCTTCAGTTGGATACCATATTCTCCTCTACTTCCTGTCCTAAAGTGCCATGTCTCATCGCTGTGTAGTTCTAAACAGCTGCTCTGTTCTGCTCTACTGCTTTCTGCAGTTAAGCGATTTGTGCAGTCACATGCTCATATGCACGTACACAGGCACACTGATTTGGAAAAGAAAGTTAAGAACGCTTTACATGCAATTGCAATGCAGGTTGCTGTGTAAATGGAAGACTGTAGTTACCTGACATTTCCCTGCTTCTGTCCCCATGAAACTTTCCCTCATATATTTTGAATATTTATCCACATCCTCTGAACATATTCCCTTTAGCAATAGTTATTTTCTTTGTCATGCTTCTCAAGACATATTAGTCTTTTTCCTTACCCAGCACCTCCATTTCTTACTGGTTTTTGCCTCTATTTCCTTTGCATTTAAGATTATTTCCTCTGTTTTTGCTGTTCAATTCCCTTCCCAAGTTGAGCCCTTTGAAGTTCCTTTCTATTGACCTCATCATACAGGCATCTCTGTATGTCTCATTCTTCTTACAGAACTTTATACTATTGCCTTAGAATGAGTTATTCTGAAGGGGTCACCAACTACTGGCTTCAGCGTTGCTCGCTTTCTCCTATTAACCTCATTAAACAAACCTTTTCTATCTTGGCACAAGCTAGCCCACTCTCATACATTTCAAGGAGATATCTAAAATATTTGACTGTGCCAAGAGCCTTCTTGCTTTTGCTGATTTTTTGTAGATTTACATTCAGATTTCAGATTTGGCACACTTTAGTTGTACTTCACTATGCTAGTTTGCATTCTTGATTCACATCTGAAGTTGCATTTTCCTATGATTAAAACAGAAAAAGAAGAAATTTTCTCACAATTTGATGTTCACATGGCCTCCTCAACCTAATGTGATCTGAATATGTGCCTTCCTTAACCATTTCATAAGATACTTCTTGGAATAATTTAATTAGTGAAATATATTGTATAACACTTTCTTTAGTACATGTGTTTTACACTAACTCTTTTCTCACTAGATTCTGCCAGTATTGAAGTTACGGTGTAAAAAAGTCCCAAGTTTCCTGTATTGTTCATATGATTCATAGGCCTGATTTCTAGAAGTTATGAGCAGTGACAGAGTCTTACCATGTAAGAAATAGAGGTTTAAAGAATTAGCGTATATTTTTGGAACATCTAACTGTAAATTTATATGCTATCTTTTTAATGCCTACATTGAGGCTACAAATTCAAATGAGAGAAAAACAAAGAAGTGATTTAGAAAAAAAAAGGTAAAAGTAGAACTCATCAATCTATTTGTGAAGCGTATTTGTGATTTTAGAAAAGCCCCAATTCATTAATAATTTGCAATCAGTCCTTTGTTTTGCCTGCAATAATAAATATTTATATTTTTACATAGTTTGGGTGAATAATTTGAAGTTTATTAAGCGATTCAAGAGAACATTCTAATATGACTAATTGTTATTTGTGGTATTTTACTGATTGTCTAAAGCTTATAATATTTTTTAATCTCTCAATACAGTAAACAGTACATGAGTGAACAAAAATAATTAGCATTTTCATTTATGTACACATATTTTCTCATTCAGATGATTAACAGCCATTTCCAAATATTTGCTTAAGGCATCCGCCTAACTTGAAGGAAACACTTTTTCTATCTTCTTTTTTTAAATCGGACATATGTGTTTAGTCAGAATAACAGTAGATACAGAAACTCACAAAGCAACACATACCAAAAGGAGACAAATCCTGAGCCTCTAAATACCAGGCAATTCTAAACTGAATTAGAAAAAGGTTTAAACTTTTCAGCAAACTTTTCAGCTGCATTGAGAAGTGGGTAAAGAAAAAAATGGCACAATTGTAATGTTATTATACAAACTGACAACATGGCCTCACTTTTAAAACTATGTTCCGTCTGGTTGCCTTAAATCCATTAGGAAATATCAGAAAGAGGAAAGATGCAGAGGAGTGCAACAAAAATGACTAGAGCAAAAAGAAGAGATGTAATAGATACACTAATGGGCTATAGCATTGAGACTACATTCAAGCCCCAAAATGGCTTGAGAGAGCTAGAGAAGTGACATGGGTCCTATGTAAAGTGCATAAACTGGAATATTGTAAGCTAGATGTAGACTCCTGTGTACAATATTAAAAAAAAAAAAAAAAAAAACAAACCAAAAAATTTGATTCCCACGTTCGGCAGCTCTGCTTGTTTTTCCAGAGGGAGCAAGCTTGGAACTGATTGCTTTTGTGTGCCAGGAATGTTTCTTCAGATGCTATTTGTTTGGCTTGAAGGAGGAGGTGATTATTTGGATCATTTCTTACTTTAACTGAAGCGAACTCACCCGTATATAAGAGGGTAGAGCAGACACTAGGCTAACCTTCCTTCACAGTTCAGTAAATGAACCTCAGGCTTGACCTCTAATGTATCACTATTACTCCAACCTGGCACTCTGCTGAGTAAAGAGCTCCAATCATGTTGATTTTTGCCATGTGGGGCTGTATTTTTTTGATGTGCTAGGAACAAGCGCACAACCACTTGTCAATGATACCCATCTACTCTATTGCTAAAGCCTTGCATTTTGAAATAAATAGAGGACAGTATGGTGATAACCTCACAGAGCAGATTTCTCCACTTGCACTATTGATCGTATTAGGGTTCTGCACCTAAGCTATGTACAGCTTTGTCTTTTTTGTTAACTGTGTTCCTCAGAGATAGACAGTTTTCAAAGATGCACTTTTAGCTCATTAGAGACCCAAGCAGCATTCAGATCAAGTACTTAGCAGATTTTTAGGTTACTGTGATAATTATTTTAATCTTTCTAAAACAATAACTCACAGTTTGGGGGGGAAGGTTGATAGTGTTATTTCGTATCAAGGGAACTATGTTTTATTTCAAATATTATTTAGCATTACAGATGATATTGTGAAATGAAATGTCTTTATCAGACTGTACGTATGGAGGCAGTACAATGCCAGATAAAATGTAAATTCTTTTTGCATTAAAAAATAAGTAGAAAAAGTAGATTTTTCTGTGGTTTTTTTTTTTTTTTGAGGTTTTTTTTTTTTTTGATTGCCTGCAAGGAAAAAAGCAAAGGTAGTTTTGTATTCAACTGATGACAGTAGAGTTTTTACTCCCATTTACCATTTCTTACACACACACACACACAAAAATGACACAATAATCAAGAGATAATTGATATAATGAGAAATTAAACTAGGGTTATATAGATATTTGGATAAAAAAACAAATGCTTCATCTTCTTGCATTGTTTACACTTTTTCTGTGCACGTATATGCTGCATGCCTACAAAAAACAGTTATAGAGCTTTGAGTTTTGGAAGGATAGTACATAGAAAATTCTGTTCTAACACATAGAATCAACTTGCTTTTTACTTTTGGAAGAGAGTATACAACAACAACAACAACAAAAACCCCAGCATAGTATTTTATCTGCCTTTACTCTGAATGGCACTCAGATATCGTTTTCAAAAGTACTGCAAAATCCCGACGACACAGAGGCTTGCGTATTGCTAAAAAGACAATGAGAATTTTTTCAGCTAAAAAGCAACATCATTAAATAAAACTGTTAATAAGAGAAAGAGTTTTAGAAACTGTTCTATCCATTTCCAATCAGTTATCCATTGGTTATATCGTGTTATCTTCCTAGTAGTACGTTTAGTTGAAAAGTTGGCCAAAAAATAAGGTCTCTTTCACAATTCATATTCCTTTACTTTTCTTTGGAGAAGAAGGAAGATGCCTCAGTTATGTGTCCTCTGTTCTGCATTAGAAGGACAGGTAAAGTGTGTAAATGAGAACCATAGCACATTAAGCTTCCTCACCTGACCCTTACTCATCCATTGCATAAAAGTAGAACAAAGCAGAACAAAGCCGGTGATCTGTGAACTTCCACAAAGAAAACAGAACCAGCAGAAAATGTTCTTCTTCACTATCTATGAACTGATGTCCAGAAAAAAAAACAGGA
>WBNH01003812.1:10907-26475 GCA_013401255.1 Urocolius indicus
CTCCCTCCCTCCATCCACTACAGGACCCCACTTTCACTAGCTGCATCCCCCATCTTTTGAAGACCCTCCCCATCCTCCACCGACCCCCCCATCCACAGACACCCTCTCACCCTGCTCAGAGCCCCCTCTCCTTACACTCCTCGTCCATTCCTCACACCCTTAACCCCTTCCCCATCCTTTGCACTTTCCTCTAGACACTCCCCCTCCCCTCCCCAGCCCCAGCCGCAGCTTCCCCCTCCCGTAACCCGACGGGGCCCGGGGAGGGAGGGGGTTGGGGGGAGGGATGTGTGTGAGATTGGAAGCGGGGGAAGCGGGTCGACGACGGGCTGGAGGCTGAGGGGAAGCACCAAACAAGGTCTGGATCCGGCCCCGCCTCCGCTGCCTTCTTTGGCCGCCGGTTCCGGCGCTCCCGGCGCTGGGGAGATGCGGGCGGGGATGGGGGATGATGATGGGGAAGACGGGCGGGAGTGAAACGCTGCGGCCCCGCACCCCACGGGCAGCACCGCTCCGACACTCGGGGCATTGGAAGGGGAAGGTGTCCCCTCGCTGAGACCCCNCAGGGCCCTCCCTCCATCAGGAGTCTTCCTCCTCATCCACTGCAGCCCCCCTCCCTCTCTCCCTCCCTCCATCCACTACAGGACCCCACTTTCACTAGCTGCATCCCCCATCTTTTGAAGACCCTCCCCATCCTCCACCGACCCCCCCATCCACAGACACCCTCTCACCCTGCTCAGAGCCCCCTCTCCTTACACTCCTCGTCCATTCCTCACACCCTTAACCCCTTCCCCATCCTTTGCACTTTCNCGGCGCTCCCGGCGCTGGGGAGATGCGGGCGGGGATGGGGGATGATGATGGGGAAGACGGGCGGGAGTGAAACGCTGCGGCCCCGCACCCCACGGGCAGCACCGCTCCGACACTCGGGGCATTGGAAGGGGAAGGTGTCCCCTCGCTGAGACCCCTCTGATTTCCCTCCCTTCCCCCTCCCCTCATCCCCATCCCCGGCGCTTTCCCACGGTCGGGCAGCGGCCGCATCCGCGCTGCGGGGGATGCTCTGGGTCCTCCTCCCCCCGCAATTCCCCGTCGATGGCTCTCACGGGTAACACCGGCAGCCCCACGCAGGGACTAGTGTTTCCTCCCCCTCCCTCCCCTCCATAAAAACCCCGAGCTGCCACGGCTGTCCTGCAAAACCACCCTCAGCAGTGCTCCTCCCCAGCTCCTCAACACCGTACAGGGTTGTTCCCCAGCTCCTTGTCCTGCAACAGAGCCACACGGCAACCCCACAGCACAACATCTGGCTGGTACCCACCCCGGTGGGTGTCTGTGGGAAGGAGGGGTGATGGTGCCACAAGTGAATGTGCCCCCCACTCCCCCAGTAACCCTTTCCCCGGGTGGCACCTGCTGGGAATGCAGCCACCCCCCCTTCCCCTGCTGAATCCAAACAACCACGACACCCTAAAATCCCTCTCAGTGGGGTTTCAACCTGGCTCAAAGGGTCTGGTTCACACGAGGAGCTGGGCTAGGAAGGAGAAGGGCCTGATCCTGCTCTGACACCCTCTCAGTTACTACTGGTGGTTTGATGCCAATTGATGGGGAATGGCCTTAAGCCAAAATAAACGAAGGCAGCCTTAGACTGGCATGAAAACGGCTGCGTGGGGGTTGGACTGGCTTAGTTACAGCTCAGCTTAATGGGTTGGAGCGTCCTGAGCAGAGCAGTTTACCCAAAGGGAGCAAAAGGAAGGAGAAAAAAAAAAAAAAAAACCAACAAACCACTTCACCTGGGATGCTCTGAATGGTTTGAAGTTACAGCTGGGTCTGGAGAGAGGCTGCAGCCAAGAGCTTTCCCTCGTTTTGATCATCCCACACGTCTGTACGTGGGGCTGCACGAGCCCCATCCTGGTTGGGGGATGTTTCAGGAACCTCAAGCTCCATCTCTGGCACTGGTGGGTCTATAAAATGCTGTGCTTATTCCCTCCCTCAAATCTGAAGCCTTGCCCCCGTGATTTGAAAGCTCCTAATGTTAATAAAGTAAGGACAGCTGAGCTGGTTCAGCCTCCAGTTTGGCTCCTGAACCAGCTGCCTCATTAACCTTAGAGATAATGCTGGACAAGCAGTGAGTCCAGCTTCTCCCCATGACACCCCTCTCCATCCCCCTGCTCCCCATCTCCATCCCTCCACTCTACTCCTGGCACCTCTCTCCATCCCTTTGCCTTCTTGCTCTCCCCCTGCCCCCTTACTCTCCCACTCACCCATGCAGAGGCTGGGACAAGCCCTGACATCGTTTCTCAGCATCCCAGCTGGGTTCAATTCCCCAAATAATCCTCCTCCCAAGAAAGCACTGGCATGTCCCTGTTAGCAAGGGAAGCCAGGGCATCCAACCCCCATACCCATTCCCCACCCCCAGGGTGCTGAAACCCCGCTGGCACCCCTGGGTGCTGTCAGCTGATGGGTGATTTCTCCCCATTCCTCTCAGTCTTGTGACTGGGCTTTGCCCTTTGCTGGGTGATTCATGTGCCACGAGCCCTGCAGGTGCAGCAGGCCATGCACTGTGGCTCCCTAGAGACCACGAGGCCTTGAAACAAAACTGAACCACTCAAGGTTTTTTTTGCACCTAATTTCTGGACTTCCAGCTTGGACACCACCAGCCTGGTGTTTGTGCCTGGTGGAGAGGCAAAGGGGATGCTTCATCCTGCTTGAAACACACCTAAACCTCCTTGGTGGTCTCCAGTTGAGCTTGGATGAGGGGCTGAGGGACACACCAAGGTGCTTGTCACCATCCCACTGGGCAGTTCAGTGTCTCAGGAGCTCCCAGAGGCTCTGGCACACACAGACACTTTTGGGTGTTTGGGACCTGCTGTGGTGGTGCCTCCGCTCCTGGGTTATAGAGGATGCTCAGGAGATGGAGCTTGAGGCACTTTACCAGAAGGTGAAGGTTTCTCTCCTCAGCCCCTTGGATTTGCTGGAGATGTAGATGATGTGGGGCTGGTAAGGTCACAGAGCTGTAAACAGAGTGTGGCTGGTGGGGATGTAAAAGGTCACCTCGGTGACTGTAGCGGGGCCGTGTGCGTGGGCAGCTGCCTGGATGGGCGACTATACAAACTCTTCTCGAGCAGTTTGGAGGAAGGGAACAAACAAAAAAACCTTTCTTTCAGCCACCCCAACCACGAGGTGGGTGTTTGTGGAGGTATCTGATGAAGCCTCCACCGTCTCTCGGGGCTGGGAGGGTGGTTGTTTGTGTGATTTGAGGCTTCTCAGGGCGGGTTGGGGTGGTTTGGGGGGGTGTCAGCTCCCTCTGGCAGGCAGCAGCTGCCCAGATGTGACAGATACCACAGCAACAGGGATTTATCCCCATGGCCTGGATGCTGGAGAGATGCTCAGCACCTCCAGGGATGGGATTCAGGGTCATCTGTAGTTTCTGGAGGAGGAGGAGAGACTTTCTCTGCTGCTGCTGGGCGTGGGAAAGCCTCGTTTCAGGCCAAACTCAAGCTGGGAGAACTCCAGCCAGGAGGAAGTGCTGGGCAGCTTTCCTCACCCTGGCCCAGCACAGCCTCTGTCCTTCCACACTGCTGTCTGCTGCCTCACCTTGGCTTTTCTGATCTGCCTGTGAAAGCTCCACACCCACCTCCTCTGGAAACACTCACTCTGCAAGGCACAGAACTCCCTCCTCATTCCTATTTTTGGGGGGGTGAAGGGACCCCCAGGCAGATCCCCACGTGCCCCAGGGGTGGCTGCTGGGGGGGGGATACTCTGGGCACAGGGTGGGTACTTGTGGGAGGCTCTTCCCTGCCTCAGTTTCCTCTGCAGCAAGAGAAGGCTCAGCCCTCACCCTGCACAGCAGCAGCAGGAAAAGCTTGGAGGAGGGGAAAAAAAAAAAGCCCTTTGGAAGAGACAGGAGCTGCAAAGCCCACTTCACTGAACATGGGACAGCCAGGAAAATGGGTGCTGGGTGGTCGGGTCCAGTCCCTGAAGGTGGCAGCACTGGGAGAGCAGGAAAGCACCCCACAGGAGCATCAGGACGCTGTTGCCTGGAGGAGGCTCTGCCTGCATCCTCCCTCTGGTCCCCAAACCATTACCTGCCATCCGTCCATCCATCCATCCATCCATCCATCCATCCATCCATCCATCCATCCCTTCCCTGCCAGCTGTGCTGAGCTGCCCCAAGGAGCATCCCCACAGTGTTCTGCTGCTCCCAAGGCTGGGGGTCAGCAGCTGTATGCAGCAGGGAGCTGAGAACATCTGGGTCATCCAAGTCCAAGACAGGTTTTAGTTTGCAAGCCCGGAGGTCTTTCCTGTTATTATCCAGGCTGCAGCAGGGGAACAATAGCAGTGGCAGCCGCTGTGGTGTGACCCAGAGATAAGGGGACAGTGTGATTAGCAGGAAAACTGAATAGGTCAGCAACAAAAAGCAGTCCTGAGGGAGCAGCACCACTGGGAATGAAGGAGTTTCCAGCCAGAAGACCACTAGAAGAGAGCAGGCACTGAGCTGGCAGAGATGCAGCTGCAGGCAGAGTCCTGGGTCCGGTTCTGAGCTCCCCAGTTGCAGAGGGACAGGGAAGTGTTGGAGAGAGGCCAGTGCAGGGACAACAAGATGCTGAGGGGATGGAACATGTGTGTGAGGAGGAAAGGCTGTGGGCCCTGGGGCTGCTGAGGCTGGACAAGAGAAGGCTGAGCTCAGGGGCACCTCAGCAATGCTGCTCAGTCCCTACAGGGTGGGTGTCAGGAGGCTGGGGCCAGGGTTTGGTGTGTGGGAGCCAGTGGCAGGACAAGGGCTGATGGACAGAAAGTGGCACAAAGGCAGTGCCCCTGGGCCAGGAGGAGCAAGTCCTTTGGTGCTGAGGGGAGGGAGCCCTGGCCCAGGCTGCCCAGGGAGGGTGTGGAGGCTCCTCAGGAGGTTTCCAACCCGCCCTGGACACGTTCCTGTGCCCCCTGAGCCAGGGGAAGCTGCTGAAGCAGGGGCTGGGGCTGGGCGAGCTCTGCAGGGCCCTTCCAGCCCCCATCATCCTGTGATTCTATGAAACCCAGGGCTGATGTTATGGAATAAGCACATAAGCAGACAGTGCTGCAGCCCCAGCCAGGGGTTTTCAGGGAGATGCCACAAAGGCTTTTTTGAACCTGAAACCAAGAAACAAAATGAGGAAATGGATGCTTGTGTTGGAGCTCTGAGAACTGTGCCATGGCACAGGCACAAACCCTGGAGACATGAGCAATGCCCTGATGGGAGAGCAGCTGAGGGCACAGCCAGCCAGAGACTCTGCATCGGTCACATCCTGTGGTGGGTGCTGGAGAAGGGGCTGAGCTTTGGGTAAAGGTGGCACAGAGGATGCAGAGCCCGAGCAGGAGGTAAATCCAGTGGTCAGGAAGGTTGGGGTATCCATCTCATGGGGGGATGGATGTCCTATTCAGGTAGCCAAAGCCAAAAGGGAAAGCCTGGGAAAGTGCAGCTGCCGAGGGCTTCGCTTTCACCACCAAGGAGAAACTGGGGAGAGGCCAAAGGCAAAGGATCCACAGAGCCATCAGAACCAGCCCAGAGGGGAATTAGCCATTTCCTAGCAATGAGGAAATAAGAGGTTAGCTCAGGACCTGCAGGGCTACAGGGAGGGAATGGGAAGCCAGTGCTGCCGACAAGTGAGGACAAGCCAGGGGCTGCGGGATGAGACCGTCATCTGCCCATGGTGCAGGCAAGGGAGGTTGGCAGAGCCACAGAGCCACCCAGCACCTTCCACCCAGCACCTAACGAGGGTGCTCTGGGTGCAAACCCCGAGAGGCATCTGCCTCACCCCACAGCCAGCCGGCTGTAAACAGGGCAGCACCGGGCAGCTGGGCACGAAACGAGGGTGATGGATGCTTCTGGTCCCCCCCCAAGCTTGGCACTCCAGGACCACTGTACCAACCAGCTTGTTTTCTTTCTATTGAGGAGCATTTGGGGTAAACCACATCTGAAGGTGCTCGTGCTGCCAGGCTGAGAGTTTCCCACCGCCGTGGACAAACCCGTCCCAACCCGACTCTGAGAACAAGCTGAAAGAGGAAACAAAACCCCAACACCTTGGGTTTCTTTATCCTGTTGAGCATCCCTCAGTGGGATGTCTGGGCAACTCAGGGCAGTAGCTGATGGCTGCCTTCACCAACAGCATCCTGCTAGCTCCAGGGAGTGGGGTGAGGGGCTGAGACCCCCCACAAACCAAGCAGTGAGAGGGAACTGAGCTCCTCCAGACAGCCCTACTAAGCTCCTCTGGTGATTTGCAGCATTTTGGAGGCCCAATCAGAATTAATTGTTATTGCTAATTAATGAAACCATCATGCCAAGCCTGGCCTGTGTGCCCCTTGCTGCTTGCTGGTCCCCTCTGGGTGCTGGCACAGCTTGCAGAGGTGGGGACATGGTCCTGGCCTTCCCCCTGTTGCTTCAGGAGCCCTAAATTCCTCTCCTAGCCCAAGATGCCTCTCCCAGGGCCCGCCCAGCTACTGGGGCACTGCTCACAGAGCAGGACAGAGGCACACACTGTGTCTGGCACCTGGTGGGCACCAGTAAAGGTGATTAACCAGCTCCCAGTGACCACCACCACCAGCCTCACACAGACACTGTGGCCTGGGTGAGAACCCCAGGGCTGATGGCTTCATGTGCCCACAGTACAAGGACATTAGAGCATCCCACCAGTTGATTTGGAGAGCCCAGTCCCTTGGTGGTGTTGTGAGGATGCTGATGCTCAGCTCACCTGGAAAACCTCTGGTGTAGGCACCCAAAGAGCACAGTGTTGTTTATCCCACGTTCCCACCGGCACTTGGGGATTTAAACAGCCTCGACCTATTTCCCCAGGGAGGGGATGCAGCAAGGCTTAAATCCCTGGGTGCTTGAGGAGTGCAGGAGATCTGCAGATAGAGCCCTCGTGGAGAGCAGGCTATCAGTAATTAATTGGCAGGTTGATATAGTTATGAGCTTAGATCATCAGCAGCTGATCCTGCTAATCCCTTCTTGTGCAAGGACCTGGGTGAGGGGAAGCTGCTGCCTGGCATTGCTCGGCTCCCAGGGAGATGGGGTGTCCCTGTGGCATCCCTACGTGCCACTGAGGCCAGAGAGGTGCAAAGGGTGACCCCTCAGTCCTTAATATTCCTTAATATCTCCTGCCTCATCACCTGCATTTTCCCAGGGCAGTGGAAAGAGGATTCCACCTCCTCTCCATCAGGGGAATGGGACCCACAGCTGCCTCCCCTTGAGCCAGAGGCTGAGATATTTTCTCATTAGAGCCATTCTTTCAATAATCATTTTAAAAAAAAATAGGTAATGATCACCCTGTTGACTCTGGGGATTGTGTTTAGCACAGGCTTCTCCTGGCCTCCAGCCCAGCTTGGGAAAGCAGCAGCCCCCGTGTGCTGCTGGGAGCTGCTCTTGCTCACCAGCAACGTTTGAGTTTCACAAGCTTGCTCTTATTTATTTAACCCTCCCCCCCCAAATCTTCCTCTTCCTCAGGCATCCCGTGGAGCGGGCGAGCTTGTTCTGGGAAAGGGCTGGAAGTATCCAGACCCACCTCATAACCCCATCCTGTGGAGAGCACAGGAGAGCTGTCTCTGTCTCACTGTGGGTGAGCTCAGCTTGCTCCTTGCAGCCCCCCCCAAAATCCCTGGCAACATGGCCCTGAGGTGTTTCAACGCTTTTGGGCTGCTGCAGGATGCCTTTGGATGTCCAACAGACATGAGTAGAGAGGCCAGCAGTGCCATGGGTGCCACATTACACCCATCAAGCCCCATCACACCTGAGCTCACCCCGCTCTGTTTTCTCCTGCCCTTCCCCCCTCTCCATCATTGCTCACCCTGCTTCCTCCTGGCCCTTCAAATGAAAGAGTGAAAAAGCCACACCAGTGGAAAGTCAGGCTAACAAATACAAATAAAACTTCCTCTGGATGCTAAAAATGACACATGTAGACAGAGAGAGAAAAAAAAACCCACCCCTCTAAGGGTGACAATAACAGAGAGAGAGGAGCTATTTCAGGGCTGGGCTGTTCCATTGCAGCGCTCGGTGCTGGGGCTGTGGCTGAAAACCAGCCACTTCCCCAGGGACATGACGTATTTCCTTTCCATCACAAACTGATTTAGAAGCAAAACTTTCTACATTTAGGCAGCCAGAGACTCAGCTTCTCTTTTTCTTTCTCCTCTCTGTCTCTCTCTCTCTTTGAGCTGATGGTGAGCGAATGGAAGGAGAGATAAAGGGGGTGGGACCAGCCCAGAGTGGCTTGACCTGGCTTCTTCCTTTGGGTTTCCCCCCCCCCTCCTTTGGTTCTTTCTAAATTATCAAAAAGTGAAGCAATGAAAAACCACAATTAATATTTTCCACGCTGTGGAGGCCTCATTCATGCTTATCCAAGGGAGAGTTTGTGGTTCTGGACTGGCTGCTGCTTCTGCCACTTCGTGTGCTTGCAGCCCTCTGCCTGCCTGGGCACTCAGGGCAAGGCCAGCAGTGCCCCATCCTGCACTCCACAGGGGATTGTCCCACCATGGTGCCTGCTGCAGCCACTCAGGCAGATTCCTGCTCTGTCCACATCTTGCTCCTTCTCCATCCTTATCTCCATCCCCATCCTCCTCTCATCCTCATTCTCATCTGCATCTTTATCCCCATCCCGGCCTCAATCCCTATTCCCATCTCCATCTCATCCTCCTCTCCATCCTCATCCATCTCCTCATCCCCATCTCCATCTTCATCTACATCCCCATCTCCATCCCTAGCTTAATCCCATCTTCATTCTCATCTCCATCCCCACCTCATTCTCCATCTCCATTCTCATCCCCATTTTCACTCCCATCCCTGTTCTCAACATCCCAATCCCATTCCATTCCCCTTCTCATTTCCTTCCTCATCTTCTTCCCCATTGTCCTTCATCTTCATCCCATCCCATCCCACCCCATCCCATCCCCATCACATGCCAGGGGATGGCTTTGAGGCTGGGGCCATGGAGCTGGGGCTGTGTCCATCTCTTCTCCTCCTGCTCAAATGATGGTGATAATTTCCTAGAAGGATAAACATCCCATTGCCTCTTCTCTCCTTTTCCACCAAAAATAAACACAGCAGCCACAGGGAATTAAAGGCAGGGAGGAAAGGATGACTATAGTTTGACTGCAGGATGTCAACAAAGCCTGACCTCTCATTTACACCAGGCCCTCTGCATCAACCCAACGGGCCAATTACACCCTCTGTGGAGGGTAAGTATAGAAAAGGAGAAGAAGGAATCCAACTTTAGCAGACTTCCATGACATCTCAAAGTGTCATTTCCTCTTCTGCTAATCTTAGAGCTGATGGCAAGCTGGGCAGCCTGCTGGGTATTTTTTTCCCCTGGGTTGTGGTATGTTACCCAGTTTCCTTTTTGTGTTGCTCCCTTGCAGCTTCACCCAGTGCTGTGTGCCTGGGTATATCCTCCTTGGCACCTCCCAGCCCATCACCACAACCCTTCCTGGTGGGCACAAGAAGGCTGGCAGAGATTTGTAGGGCTCTCTGTGTTGGGGCTGGTGTGATTTATCCCCTGTGAGGGAAACAGACATTTCCCACTGCAGGGAATGCCCCAGTCGTGTTTAACCCCCACCCTGGGATGGAGCCAAAGCTGGGGAGGGTGACCAGGGAGTGAATAGGGGATGGCACAGACCTGTTTTCTCCCTTGAACTGGGAACAGGTTGCTCTGGGACAGCCCCAGGGACTGATGCAGGGCTGAGATGTAGCACCAAGAGCATCACCATCCCCTCTGAATGATGCCAGACCTCCTTGTGTGGCCAGGAGCAAGGCAGTCCTTTGTGCCTCAGTTTCCCTCAGCTGCAGAGTGTCCACTGGGCTCTTTCTGCCCTTGGCTTGTTCCAAAGTGCTCCTGGATGCAGCCCCTAAAGCAGCTTTGTCCCCACGGAGGATTTGCGAGAGGGTGAATCCAAACCTCAGACTAAACCAAGTCTTAGATGAAAGCCTAATTAAAGAGCTAATTAAAGGGGAAGTTGAGCTAAGAGGCCAGTAGGCAGAGCTCTGCTGGTTTCTGGCTTTCATTTTGGTTTTGCTTTCTAAGAGAAGTGGGTTGAGGCAGTGAGGGAGGGCAAAGGGCACCTGCCTGCTGCCACCAAGGGACCTTCCTCAGCCTGAGCCCCCCAGTGACACTGGGCCATGCTCAGCATCACCTGCATGAGGGTCTTCCTGGCATCTCCCTCTTTTCAGACACAGGGAGCTGCTCCATCCCATGCAGCTGGCACAGACCCCAAAGCAAGCAGCCTCACCTGGCATCGCCCCACGCTCGCTGCCAGCCATGAATCCACAGCTCTTCTGGTTTATTCTGAAGCAGGCATTAAAGCTCAAGGGGCAGGTGAGACATGCTGGGGGTCAGGGCAGAAATGGGCTGAGGGAGGAGAAGAAGGTGATGCCATCCTTCCTGGGACGCAGCCTGGAGTGTCAGCCTTGGGGGGAAAGGGAATCCACCCTCCCTGGTTTGGGAAGTGGAAGGGTTGGGGGTTCTGCTGGGAATCTGGGCTGGTAGAAGGGTGGGTGCATTCTCAGTGGGTGCTGGGACGTCCTCCTGGTCTGGACAGAGGTGGCACAGGGAAGGGATGCAGCTGCAGGGGAAGGGTGTGATGGGCAACACTAATCCTCGTAGTATTTGGTGAGGAATTGGGTTGAGGCCACGGGGGAACCGAGATGAAACTGCTCCACGAAGCTCTCCATTGCCCATGCACCTGGGGAGAGACAGGGACAGAGGTGAGAGACAGGGAGAGGGGTGAGAGACAGGGAGAGGAGGGGAGAGGGGCTGGCTGCAGGCCGGGGCTGCAGGCTCCATGCCATGCAGTGGCTGCAGCTCTGCCTGGGTGCTGCAGACCACATCCTGCAAAGAGAGGCAGGCAGGGAGCCCCAGGCTCTGCCCCACAGGCACAGGGAGCTGTGGAGAGCCCACTCTGAGCATCCCCAGGCTGAAGTCAATGCCTTTGGCTTCTCTCACACCCCTCTCTGCCTCTGCTGACCTTTGGAGCTGCTCATCCCACAGTTTCCTGTGAGCCCACCCCAGGGTGTGTGGAAATCCCCCCCCACACCAGTTTCCTCACCCCTGTGCACTGAGCTGCTGCTCCACAAGCTGTGGCAGCTGAGAGGGGGGGATCTTCCTTCCTCACCCCTCTGCTGCCTGCCCTCACCTCAGGATGCTGGAGGTCTGGGGGCAGCTCACGGCTTCAGTTTTCCCTTCACTGGGGGGGGTGGCAGGGAAACCCTCTCCAGAGTGGTGGGCAGGAGGGATTCCCTTGTGCCCTGGGGATAGAAATCCCCCTACACCCTGCCAGGGCTCAGCCTGGAGTGTGGGTCTGGCTGGTGGAGCTTCCTCCTCCCTGGCCACAGGGGCTTTCCCCAGGGATGACTGATGGAGCACAAGCAGCTCATTGCCATTTCTGCCCCTGCCTGTGAGACACTCGATGGGGACACAGCTGATGGGAGGAAAGGAGATTGGAGGTTGGGGTTTGAAGCTGTTGTTTATCTGAAATTCATCCTCCTCCCCTCTTCCTGGCACTGCTCTTTAATGTCAGGCTGCAGACTGGCAGCCCTTATCTGCCTTCTCATCTCAGCCCCAAGCACAGCAAAACCGGCCCCTTTGCTTTTTGCAAAAGTGCTGAGCAAAAGCTGAGCTGCTGCATCACTCACACGGGGTGGCAGAGGTGGCTCAGGCTGCTGGTGCACACTATCTCCCCCAAATTATCCCCTCCACTTCAGGCCCTGAGCCCTGCTTTGAGCCAACCCCCCTCTCCCCAGCCCAAAAGCAACACCGATGGGCTCTGCAAATGTTCCTGGAGCTGCAAGAGGACGTGCTCAGGGTGATGCTGGGAAGGTCCCAGGGTGCTCAGGCCCTGCACCCCACCTGGGAGTGCTGAAATGCATCAGGCTGCATGTGGCTGAGGGGTCCCAGATGCCCCCACAGTCAGGTTTGCCAGCACACTTGCCAAACCAGGCAATGACTGAGCCCTGGCACACTCCTGCACAGCCACTGTGCCCCTCAAACACATCCATTCCCCAAACAACACCCTTGGCACAGAACAGCAGCTGCTCATTTTAGGGGCTCAGCCTCCTCCCTTCCCTAGCTCTGAGGGTCCTGGCAAGCTGGATGCCAGGGGAAGGGGTCTCAGGGGGTGGGAGATGCTCCCTCTGCACCCACAGCCCTTCATCTGTTGGGTTTCAAAGCACTGGGAGAGCAGCAGAGGGAGAGCAGCCGCTGGCCCCTGGGACTGGCCCCGACTCCCAGGGGTGCTGGGGGATGTCATTGATCTCTGTGGAGCCTCCAGAGAGGCCCATGATGAAAGGAGCTGGGAGGAAGCAAAGCTCTCAGTGCCAAGCACAGGGCCAGGGTTTTTCCTGACCTACTTTCCTACCTGCCCTGGCCACGCTTGTGCCTGTCCCTTGGGGAAAGCCCCGGCTGCAGCCCCTGAGCTGAGGCAGCGGCTCCAGGAGCCTTCAAACCAAACCCATCCCCTTGGCTATATCCCCAAGCTGAGGGTCCCAACCTCAGCATGATGGTCTGAGCTCCCCTGGCACAAGGTGGCATCTGCAAACCTTCCTGCTGGCTTCCAGAGGTGGGGTCTGGGTGTCACAGAGCCAAGAGGGGAGCAGAGGGAAGGGGCAGTTGAGCTCACTGTGCCACAGCCTCCTCTCCTCCCTCAAACCACTCCAATGCTTTGGCTGGGGCTTGAGCTATTTCCAAGCTCATCGCCCAGAGGCTTATATCCTCACTTCTAGCCATTATCACAGCACCTACCAAAGAGAAGCAGCTGCTGATCACTCTGATCCCTTAGCACCAGCCAGGGAAACTGAGGCAGGAGGCAGCTGCTGGGCCTGGGGAAGCTCAGGAACCCTCCATCCTCCCCTATCCCCCTCCCCTTAATGAGCAGCCCCCACCTCTCCCCCCTTCCAGCCCCACAGTGATGCCAGCTGTAATTTATCAGCCTCATCAGCAGGACCATTCTCTCTGATAGGAGCCCTGATGCTTTTTCTGCCAAGATTAATGATGGCTCAGCAGAGGTAGGCGGGAGGCCACTGGCCGCTGCCGTCCCTATTAACCACCATGGAGGGACTTGGGTCAGCACCATGTGCCCCCCACAGCCCTTCCCTGCCTCTCCTGGGTCCAAACACAACCATTCCCTTCCCACTGGAGCCCAGTCCAACTCGATTTTCCAGCTGGGTGGATGGGAGGCACACGAGGTCGGCTCATGAGTCAACGCTGGAGCTGGAGAGGGATGGAGCTGAGGGGGGAGGGTGGATGGTCAGGCTCAGCCCTGGTCCCCCAAAACGTTTCTGGGAGGCAAAAGTCCATTTCCAGGTGTAAAATGGTTTTTTGAGGCAGGAGGAGGTTTGGGGCTAGGGGAGCATCAGGGCAGGATGGCTGTGGAAGGAGACACAGCCTCACCCCAAGCGTGCCATTAACCATCCAGATCTTGTGCTGATTAAAGTTCCCCCACAAAGGAAAGAAAGGAGGTGGAAAACAAACAGTCTCCATCCTCCTGTGGGTCAAAACTGTCCCTGGTGCTGCTGTGCCACCCCACCATGGCCAGGGCTCCTAAATTCCCCTCAGCCTTTGGGGTTCCCCACGTTGGGCTGGAGAGGTGGCAGCGCCTGGGGATGCCACCAGTGACATCTCTGCAGACCACAAACCATTATCTTGCATCTCACTGAAATGCAAACAAGGGCTCAATAACCCCCCCCCTCCCTGGGCTCAGGAGGGAAGTAGGGTGCTCTGAACCACCCCACAGTTCCCCTAAAGCCCTCAGGGACTCCCCAACAAGTCTCCATCATCGGTGCTGAGCCAGGACAGAGCTGGTGCTTGGTGATAATTGAGTTGCAAAGCTGTGGCACAACCACAAAGTGGAGTGAAACAGACTCCAGTGGAGAAACTGAAGCTCCCAGAGAGTTCTTTGTCCGAGGTCACTCAGACAGGGAAGTAGCACAGATGGATTTCCCACACTCGCCCCTCACTTGTTAACCTCCCCACATCTGCACAGGGAGGAGCTCTTGCTGAGGAGTGGGGACATGGGGACATGGGGCCACCACCCTTCTCAGTTTGGCCCAATTTGGCCTGGGACCTTTCCCAGTTCATCCTCCAACACTTCCCCCAGGGCTGTGTTTGAGCAGAGGGGGAAGGAGGGAGCTTCTCCCAGAGAAATCTCTTTTGTAGGGCTCCACGTGCTCCCTGAGAGGGTTCTACCAAAGGACAAGCTGCCAGAGGGATGGATGTGCCAGTGGTTCCATCAGTGTTTGGGGATGGATCTATTGGAAAAGCCTTGAGATACCCAAATCTCATCCTTTGGTTGCTTTTAGGGCTCATCCCTCACTCTCTGGTTGCCTTGGACAGGTCAAGCCTGTGAAGCAGCAGTGAAATGGTTAAAAACAAGCTTGAATCAACTCCTTCAAGAACAGGCTCCACTGAGACAGCTGCAGATGTTGCAGAGGAAAAATATCTGCTGATGTTTTACTGGGTCTTTCCCAGGGACTGGGAAAGGGGATGGAGACAGTGTGGGGTCCCCTGAGCCATGGGGGACAGGAGGGGGGGATCTTCCACAGGACACCTGGGTCTGCTGGCTGAACCCCTTTGGGGGTGAAATCTGAGAGCTGGAGCTGGACATCCTGCTAAAAAGAAGCTTTCTCTAGACAAAAAAAAACCCAACCTCTTTGGTGAGGGTCTCAATCTCCTTTCCCAGCCATGGGATGCTGTGATGGGGTCATGGGTGTGTGGCCCTCTCCTCCCAGAACACTGGGGACAAGGGGCTGGGGCTGTGCCCACTCCTCTGGCAGGGGGGTGGCTTTCAGTGCATGTCATTAAGAAGCAGAGCTAATGAGCCAGAAAGCAAAGTGGAGGGTAGAAATAACCCACAGAGAGCCTCACAGCAGCAGCAGCAGCTCACTCCGCCACAGGATAAACATCAAAGCCCTGTGCTGGGTGGGTTTTGGGGGGGGTCTCTGCTGGGACAGGGAGCTCCTGCTTTTGCTCAGTGCTGCTGTGAGGTGCAAGCAGTGAGTCAGACTGCCACACACACACACACACACACACACCCCAACCTGACCAGAGCTCATGTGCTCCTGCCTGGGAAAGTTCTGAAGTTTCCCTTCCTGAGGCCATGTGAGCTCCAGTCCTGTGCCCCCCCCAAAAAAAAACCCAGCCCCCCCTGGCACCAGCACAGGAAGGAACCCATTGCTTTGCACTTTGCAGGATGGGACCTTGCCCATACTCTGTTCTCCCCTCACTCTCAGGCTTCCCCTATTTTCCCCCTCTTCACTCATTTGGGCTGAAGGAGCAGGAATGGTACCACTGAGGGGCTCAGCTGCTCAGCTCCATCCTTGCCACGCAGGATGTGAGGAGGCAGCAGCCGTGTCCCGGCTGGGCAATGGGGCAGGGAGGGGGAGCTGGGAGTCGGCAGGGGTTGTGTCAGCTGGGCTTTGAGCAATCCCTTGCTAAACCATCCCCACTGATCTTTATCTCCGCGCTCCGAGGTGTCGGTGATGCAACAACAGCCAGAGCAGCTCGAGGAGGGGGGATGTGCCTGACAGGACTCAGCTCGATGTCACAGCGCATCTCATCCCCATCCCCATCCTCAT
>WBNH01003813.1:0-55000 GCA_013401255.1 Urocolius indicus
ATATATATATGTATATATATAATCTCTAGCTTATATCTAGGCTAGGGAAATAAATGAAAGCTCACAGAGTGGACTGCCAGGAATCTAGTACTGCCTAACTCCAAGGTTTATAATCCCTCAGCCACCTGTGTCTTGTTTTCAAGGCCTATAGCTCCTCCTCATAGATTGCTTTGCATCCCAAGAGAATGCACAGTACAGAAGCCATTTTCTCTAACAAAGGAGGTAGGTCTTTCTCCTCACCAGATATGACAGATATCAATCAGAATGAAATCAAACACTAAAGAAGATAAACCTTAATAAAGTAAGAATGAGCTTTCTCTGCATGACTCCGGTATTTATGCTCTTTGTGAGTCAGAGGTCTAGCTACGAGCAGTGCTGTGGTTGGTTTTACCAGGCTGAGCAGTGAAGGTGTCTGCTCTGAAACATGAACGCTGTAGGTTGCCAGGACTAGTCACAAATGTTAGACATTAAGCCTAGAGAGACTAATTTATAAGTTTACTTGCACCACTTCAGTAGAAGCATCGCAAAGCCTTCTCTTTAGAAAGTCATTCTTTCAGTTAACAAAAGTATTGAAATAGCATGAATTAAACACTACCCCCTCATTAAGAAGTTTGGTTTTCTTTCCCATTCATATCTTTTGGTTTAAAACATTTAAGAAGGTACACACACAAAAAAAAAATTCTATAAGGATATATTCTTATAAAGCCCTTTTGTAGACAAAGCACTTTGAAGAAAATCTGGTTTGTTTGGTTTTGTTTTTTTAAATTTTAATAAGACAAGCAGCATAACATTACATCACAGAGAAAAGTTGTCTTCACTCTCTGACAATCATAAAGTCAGCAAGCCAGATGTTGCTTTCACCTGCACCTACTGCAATATTTTTCTAGCTCACCTAATAAAACCACAATTGGAATTCTGGCTTAGAACATGCTGTGAAAATATAAAATTACAAAGCTGATATGAGATACGGACATAGCAGTAAAAACCTTGATTTCATAACTCTTCTTGTGAACTACATGCTTATGCTGTTTCAAGCATGCACCATTCTGAATATTTTTTTGTTCCCAAAGTTCATATACACATAGCTCACCAAAAAGATGCTCTTACAAAATGTTTTGAAGTTTCTACTCTGAAGTTGACAGACCAGATAGCTTTCAACAGACAGAACCTAACTGAAATCTTCAGAGAATTAATGGAATATGAGACCACTAAAATCATCGTGTATACCAAGGTAAACTGTAATATCAAGAGTCAACCACAAAAAGTAAACTTCTTAGTAACTTGCACTGTACCCCCTGAAAGATTAGGGCCTCTGAGCTAACCCTGAATATCTGACCAATCCCCAGTGATGATGCCTTGCATAGTGTTAAGGGGGAGATCCACAAAAGTCAGCCATCAAATCCAAAATGTTACAGAAAAGTGATAGAGATACTGAAACTGTCCATTAGCTTGAGTTTATTTATCACACTTTCAAATGAATATGTTTAAGAAAGCTTCATATCATCACAGATGGTCCACATACCATCATGTGAGATGGCTGCACGTAGTCCTTGCAAAAATGCAAGGCTTTTTTCAAAACCAGGTGCAAATATAGATTCTATATTTAGAATTTGTAATTTTTTTTTACACTCATTTCACTTTGTTAACTTGAATTACAAGCCAAAAATTTGCTATTCAACCTAGTAATTTGCTCAGCATGTTTCCTGGTGCATAGTCAAATGGTCTAGGGATGTTATAGTAAAGGACTTTGCATGGCAAACACTGAGTGACTCAGATTTTCAAAAAGGAATCTGGAAAACATCCCATGTAATGCATCTGCTCATCTAACATAAAATTCTGAGGTTAAAGTTTCTTAAGTAGGAGGAAAATATGATTATGTACTTGGCATCAATAAGATCTATACCACATTCATTTTCTTCTGTGAAAAAAAAACAGAGGGAGACGTGACCCTTCTGATTCTCCCTCATAATTCTACTAACCTACAAAATATATGGCTTGTTCTAATAGGATAAGATTCGTTAAACTCTAAACGAGCTGTTGCTGATCTAAAGAGCATGCTGCTATGTCTGAAAAGTGGGACCTAAGTACACAGAATAAAGATTCATGGAAAAAAGCTCAAAAGAAATTGTGTGCAAGTGAGAATGCAGACAGAGTGAATATGGGTAGGGAATGGAGACTGCTAGCCAAACAGAAGGTGAGCAGTTTCAAAAAAAGGTTGAAAAAAGGTTTCAAAAAAAAAAAAAAAAAAAGGACGGTTCACAAAGTTTTGTCTTTGGACTAATCACTGGTGAGGACCAAACTCTCAGAGTGTTTTTACTTCCTTCAGTATCAATGGACAGTATTTTGGAGCGTGAAAGTCATTCGCTCAGGTTCTCCTTTGTTAATCACAACATTCTCCTGCATTACATAATATAAAATAAAATATGATTCACTGTTAGTGATATATTATGATCTCTATTTCAGACACAAAGTGGACCAAGACACTCTACCCACCCTGCAGCACAACAGTTTGTGACAAAGAGAACACTGACCGATTTGCTGTTTGCTAAGGATTACAAAGAGTATGTTTATGATGTTCTGTGGATGTGAAGCCAAGTGGAATGCTACCTGATTATGTGGGGATGGAGAAGGACAACAGGGATAGAGCAGGTCAATGGGGACAGGAGCAGGAGCACAGTTTGCAGCAGAAGCCAGACTGGAAGGTTCCACAGAAAAGAACGGATCTGTCAGCAGCATGGAGCAGATCCAAGCCTTGGAGCTGAGACAGAAATTTTTTTCTAGGAATCAGTGAGGACTGTATAAAGTTTGTTTTAATCCAGAAACTAGCAATCCAATGGGTTGAAAAACAAAAAAAGCACCTCTTTCCCAGTCTCTGGCAGGCAGGAGTAACTTATTTTAATGTCATTTTGTGGGGCTTTAACCATCATTCAGAAATTCTTTTTGTACCTTGCTACAGAGTTTATTTGGTTTACATTCTTATTTGTGTATATTGATCAGTATAGCTTTTAAAAAGGGAAGTATTTTGACTAGCTGATTTTAAAGGAGAGAGGAAGATAACTGCTGATAGTCCTATATTCCAGCTCATGCTGGTTCCTCTGATGAAAGTAGGTAATGAAATACAGCAGCTGAATCCATGTTTCAGCTATACTGGTATTGCAATGAAAAAAACAGAATATGTAGCACTACACATCAGATTTACACTATGTATTTCAAAAGAACCGGTCCAGCCTCTGCCATGAAGCAACAGTGTTTTAACTCTGTCATGAGCTGAAGTCCACACAACAGGTTTTGACATTTCCACAACCAAAAATATTGCCAGAGGCATGACTCGGGTAAGTTTGGTATCTTAGAACAGAAGCATGTATTCAGTAGAGAACAGAAGAATAGAGAAGAGATGGAATGAAAAATGTGCAGGCAACATCCTGTCAATGCCAGCATCGCTGGTCTAGTAGTCTTCTGTTAGGTAGTTTTCTTAGAAAAACCAACATATATTTGAGAATCACTAGGAAACTTCTAACATAGCTTTCTTTGAATTCCTTTACTTGTTAAATGACTCCATCAGTAAACATGATGCAAAATGATGAAAGAAAAATCTACTGTACTGAAGGTATGTATTTTTTCAGGGCAACAGAATAACCAGAAGTCTCTTACAAACAAATACTGATTTCTGAGAAATTGTAGGGGTTATGGCTCAGTATTTAGAAGTAGCAGAAGTGTAGGGCACATGAAAGATGGCTGAATTTGAGTCAGCTAGTCTATTAATAAATAGTAGAATTAAGAGAAGTTTCAATGTTTCATGTATGCATATAGAGACAGCACCAAAAAAAAAATACTGATCAATACACTAACAGAAGCTACAATGATAAAATGAGAAATATGCTACAGATAGAATTAGTACCTATTTGTATCCTAAATGCAATATGCAAAATACTTTTATAAGAAAAGCATTATGACACAATAATTTGGCCATGAGAGGGTAATTGACTTCAGATATTCTGATAAAGATCGATCACTAGGGTTTGGAGTTATGACACCAACAAAGTTACAATGACATTAGCACAAAGAGAGAGACACAAATCCATTATAAAGATACAATCAAATATTCAAAAAAGCCTGGCATGCTCATTACTTATTCATACTAATACAAGTATATTAAGAAATCTAAACAGTGTTCGCATTCAATCACTCACAAACCAAATGAGGTTTTGCATTTATCAGCCACCAGTCATCAAGAACGTAACATTAGCTGTACAAAGGTGGTAATATGACATAACTGGAGATATTTATATCAACCTACACAGACTGAGAGATACAGTAGGATTTATTAAATTGAGTAATGCCTTCACATTCAGCATAGCAATAAAAGAAATAGCTGTGCAGGAGTCATTTCCCCAGACAATAAGATTTACCTTCATAATCACTTAAAGAAGTTGTATCTGCTTTCAAGGGTCTAAAACAATCTCCTCACTCTTAATAAACAATTTGAGGTTCAAGTTTGCAAATATAGGATCAAGCACTAAAATTTTTAAAACATATGCCAAAAAGCAAGCGAGTCGTCAGGGTGTCTCTTATGGGGGTTTTAGCACTTTTAGGCTGGTTAAAGAACCAGCAAGGTTAATTTAGACTCAAATGGATTTTTATAAGTTTAATAAAACTCTCTCCATATTGCACTTGACTTTCAAATGGTTTCGACATCCAAACAGTCAAATCCAAGACTCAGTCAGGCTGGGATACACAGTAGGTTTATTTGTCAGATCAGGCAGGCTTCTTTTAAGTCCTTTCATTGGATGTGCATCATTTATTTTGCTGTAAATTTTTGTAGTGTTATTTAACTTCTTTGCTCATCAGATAAGTAGGTATGGTCTGGAAATACTCAAGATAAACTGCTTATTTCAGTGAGAGAGAGACCTGCCATCAGGGCACAGATGTTCCCTGGTGCTGACTAGCCATCCCAAGGCTGACTCCAGTTTCCTTCAGTGGTCCTGATCTGACCCTTACCCAGCAAGCTGACATTCAGCTTGACCTTCAACTGGTCCCTTCCTCAGGGAGGTTTCTGCTGGGGCAACATAAGGCACTGTCCTGTCACCCCTGGGTACCCTAGCACCCCCTAGCACTCAGGGAGCTGCCGACCCTGACACCTTCAAGTGTTCCAGAGTTATTTCTACACATTGTACCAAATGGCTATGCTTTTCTCAACAATAGTGAAATCACCAACATTTTGAGGTTGGGTAAGGAGAAGATATCAAATTTTGATCACCAGAAAAACAACAAAATTATTCAAGATCTAAACAAAATCCTAAAGATTGTCGTAATTATATCTTGCATGACATACCTCCTAGTGCAAGGACACGGTACAGCTGCAGAAGATGTTTACACTTGCTTTACAGCAGTGCTTGAGTAAGGTATTGCTTTGGTTTGATCCTGATGACATGCCATTTATAAACTGTGACTGATAAATCTAATGCCTCTGAAATCAGATAAAACTTTGATAAATGACTTCTTAGTGAGCAGGCTGCAATAGCTACTTCTGTCCACATTTAGCCACCCTGCTGCAATCAGCACCATTTTGTTTAATCGAGAGTTCAGACAACAATACATTTGAAAGCCATCACACCATTAAGAGATGTGAAGATATTGTTTTCTTGAAGGATATGTTGAAACAGAAAACTACAAAAACTAAACTCTTTCTGTAACAGTTTTCATAGTATGCGTACTTGCTAGGAGAAGTCATGCAATATTAAAGATGACTTTTATACTGAGGGTTTTTCCCATATTTCGTGGTGATAAGACTTGAGAAAGACCCTGTAGCATAATCAAACACACAATATAATACACTCATTTTCACCTTCACTGTTGAGTTCAAGGATCACTGATGCTTTAACACAAAGAAAACATTGTGCAAGGGTGACTTAAATACCAAAATGATAAAAGGAGTCCTAGAACTACAACAGTGCTGGGAAAATAGAATTTTACAGTTAACACAAAATAAAATTGTGCTAAGGCTGCTAATTCCACATTCAGGGGAATTCTCCATAAAAATACAAAATGTCATTACAGCGATGTCAAAGATCGTGAGGTGGAGAAGATCACGTAGAGAATGATTTGTTTATATCCACAGGACATCAGCCTAGTGGCAGAATAAGCTAACAATTCAAAGATGTTAAACACTTCTTATTTACACCTTCCATCTGGATTTTGTGAGCAGGTCATGTGTGGCTGAGTGCAGAAGTGTAATATTGTTCATTTGATCTTTACCCAGTGGGACCGAGCTTCCAGATCAGCAAATGATTTTCAAAATAGAATGGTAGCATTGTGTTTGTTACTCTCTTAAACTGGTTGCAGTGTACTAGCAGTGTACATGAGGTAAATTATTTAACTCCAAATGGAAATATTGCTTGCATGTTAGGTTTTAAATTTTAACTCTGAACAGGGGAGCAGAACCGAGTTACAAGGCTTACAGAGTTGACAAAGCCAGATGATAAATTACCAGTTAAGAAAGAGGTGGGTCAGTCATGACCTATCAAAAATAGTATTTTCAATTATTCCAGAAGAATAGTCTACATATCTTCAACTAGAATGCAGATATATGTTGAACCAATTTTTGGAAGGGACTAAGTTATCCACTCAGGAGGAGAGGGCTAAACTAAGTGATAGCAGTCTCTATTACCAAGTGATGAAATAATCTAGTGCTTTAATAGTGGGTTTCTTACAACCAGGAGAAGACATAAGAGAAGCCATTCCTTAAAGCTGAAGGACAGGATGAAGGATTTTAACAAACTGACAAAATCCCATTTCTCTGCTCTTAACGTCTTTGATGAGAAGAGGACAGAAGGGACACACAGTGAACTGATGGTGAACTGTGAAGCAAGTGGGTCATGCATCAGTCTCAATTAAAACTAAAATCCTATGATAATCAGAGCTCCTAGGTCAGTTAAGTTAATAAAGCTAACACTTGTACACCCCTACCTTGCCTTTCTTCTCACCTATGATAAAAAACAGCCAAGTACAGAATAATGCAAGACTACTGTGTACAATTAATGTGATTCTTAAACATAATCTCTCCTTTGTCTTCAAAAATTAAGCAGGAAGGAGAATTAACCATGTAGAGAAAGTGTGGGTTGATCTAAATGAGGAACTTTCACCTAATCACAAGGAATGACAAATTGAAAACTGAAATGCAGGCATATAATTAAATTCTGCTATCAAATTAAATAATTGGGACCAACCTAACATGCAAGATCACTCCAACCACCATATCCCTGCTTGGTGACTATTAATGTTTCTTTGCCTAGATTTCTCTTCATCTTAGAATGAGAACAAAGTGATGAAGAGATACAATGAGCTAGAACAGAACACAGTACAATACAGTGTTTACTAATTTAACTCTCCATTGATTGTTCTACACTTTCCGGTATTTCTGGAGTACTGCAAATATAAATGCTTAGGTACTAAGAGTCTGAACAGCTGGTTCAGAGTGGTAAGTATAAACAGACATTTCACCTTTTTGTTGACGTTTACCCTCAGCGCACTATTAAGACCTGAAGACACTGGGACAACCCTCAATATTCTCCACTGATCCAGTACATAATTATTTGACATTGGAACTCCATTAGTTTTAGAAGGAAGGATTCAGACTACTGCAATATCAACAAGACTGACCTTCGGTTAATCAGCAGCTATGTAAATCAAAATTTGGCAACTGAGTCAGCCATGACCAAATTGCTTCTAAAACGCAGTCTCACTTTTATTTTACACTTTTTAAAAAAAAGAATAGGAAAGAGTGGACATAAATCAATAACATCAACTAGATAGTAACTTTTAATTCTCTTTTCTTTTTTTTTCCTAAGAGATCATAGAGTGAAGTAAGAGATTTCTTCTCTCTTAAAGACTCCTTGACATAAGATCTGCTTTAATATAATGCACACTGTCCTAGCATAAAGTGAGGAGGCATGAGATACTACTGCTCCTCCTTGTTCAAGAAATACAGGCCTGAATTATACCAGTAAAGGAAAAGAAGTCATTGACAGGATAAATTCTCCTTCCGCTTGAAGTTTATTATGTTATCTCTTGTAACATGGTTATTCCACTTGAAACTTTTTTGAATTCTTCAGACATATTCGGACGGAGGATGGATGGGGATGGGCATACTGAAGTGTTATGCATCCATCTGCTTTGAAACAGAACTTCATAAACCTATGGTTTGGATTCATAAGGGAGGTGTTGATATTAATAGCCCTGAGTCGGTACAGCCTTGCTTTGAATTTTGAAAAACTCTATAAATCATGGAAAAACCATGATCTTCACCCAAACAACCTTATCTTTCTTATCATCCTATCTACTTTCTTCTGTAATCTGCAAACTTCCCTTTTAAATTCCCTTTTTCCTATTAATCTCTTCCATAATTCTTCTTATCTGAGACCTTTCTTTCTCAAATCTGTTTATAAAAGGGCACTTCTTCAAACACTTGCTCTGATGACCTCCTTAGTAGTTCACATTTCAACACAAAATATACTTCTTTTTTTGACCGTTACATACCAAATGAGTATTCCTCACCAGACTGCCTAGGCTTAACGCAACACAGTGAGAAGAGCAAAGACACTAAAATTTACATGTAAAAAACTAGGTAAAGAAAAAATTGAGGAAATAAAGGGAATTGGATTTTTCTGTGTAATTTCATTCTTTTCATACTATCTTTACCTGACATGGTACAAAAATTTTAGGCAAACAACCCAGATTTTATGTATGTCAACTGAATATGAAATCACATTGTATGATTGCAAAAGATCTGTTCTGTACAAAACTGGTTTTCGCTAGAGAAGACAGACAAGGTAAATCCAGAATAAATTTAATAGGATACATTCTGTCAAAGGTTTATTCAATTTCACAATACAAATTCACAGTTAACTCCTAGTTAAAAGACACAAGACTGCACCTTAGATGAATGTCAGATATGGTCCATCTACACTTACTAAAAACTTATCCAACATGGTGCTAGTGATAAATCTACTTTGAAGAAAATCTCCAGAATAGATATTTTAGTGTTCTCACAAAATAGATACTTACTTCAATATGTAGATTGGAACACAGTACCAAAATCATCCATGAATTTATCACTAGCAATGGCTAACTTCAGCAGGATGAAGAGATTTGATCAAAGCAAGCTGTCATTCTGGACTCCTCCAAGCTGCATTTTGACCAGTCATTGCAGGTAAACTGGGAGCAATACAACATAATGTTAATAGGAGTGGCACAGAACAGCAGACAAGTCCAGAAACACATTCATATTTCTAATATTGCTAATTAAATCCTGAGACAGAGGAGCAAAGTTTAAGATGTAGAACATAAGTCATCCAAGTTTAAAAGCATAAACACTAAAAAAATCTGGAATTTGGGGAAGTCTATTTTCTGCCTAAAGGAATCAGCTTTTGATTTCACAATTGACCTTTGTAGTAAATAACGTTAAAAGAAAGAACTTTAATTTCATCAATATTATAATATTAAAATACAGAAACCACTAACTGCCATAGACAAATGTTTTCCATTATATTTAAAGAGAATAAGGGATGAGTTCTGTGGGAACTTGACATTTATCATTCAAATGAGAAGAGATCATGTGAATCTCAAATAACACAGCTAAGAGCAAGTTAAGTGATCTTTTTTCTCTCACAGATGGAATAATGCTATGTCTTCCCATAGCCCATCACATATTCTGTTTCAATTGTGTAATGACCTGCAGAAATTTCAGGAGAAATGTGGAAAGTAGAAAACCTGCTGTCCTGAAATCTTCATAGCAGACACACAGTAAACCCGCATAGTAGAACATCACTTACTCCCAGCTGATTCACATATTTTACAGCAAAAATAAAAGACATATTTCCATCTCCTGCACCCAGACACACAAACACACACATACACTCCCAATCTCTTATCATGCAGTGCTGCCTGCCTCAAGTTTATATTTCAGTATTCCCATAAAATAGGTCTTAAGTGCACTCATATTGCATTAATAATTTTTAGTTGAAACAACAATTGTCAAAATAAAAGCAAGATATTTTTGCTTAGTAACATTTTACTAGAGGTCTGCTAATTGTTAACGTACAAAATGTTTCAGCCTCTAGATAATCCACCTGACTGCACATACCTTGTGCTCTTGAAGACCATGTAACTTGGAGCTTAACACAAAACCCTAATATACCTATGAGTTCCACTTCTGAGAATGCTCTTATACATACATACTAGCAAGCATTGTACTTCAGTTATACAAGATTGCAAACAAAATATGTGTCTCCTTCTACTATAAGCAATGAGGTAAGACAGCTACACTTAAACTTTCCTTTACGAGTCTTTACACTAAAAGCACAGGATAAATCCAAATAGGTTTGAGTCATGTTACAGAAAGGTTTTAGCTCTATAGTCATTTTTCCATGACATTTTTCATTCATCCTACTACCAAAACACTACATCATTGTAGTGATTTTGCCTGGGCCCAGTTTTTGGTAATGGGAGAGGGTAACAGTGTTGGCTTCTTTAAGCAAAGACCTGCCAGAAGCTTCCCATGTAGCTGATAGGGCTGCCACATGAGATAGACCAGAAAAAAAAGTATGTTTTATGTGGTTCTGCGTGTATGCTAGACTTGTCCTCAAAAATAAAAATGAACTGAAGCTAAAAGCAAAAGTAACTGAAAAAAGATGAGGGCTTTTTAATTACTTAAGGAAAATCTTTTTGTCTTCCACTTTGCTTTATATTATTGCCTAATGAGAAAGTTAATTTTCACAAATTTAAGAAGAAACATTTTCATAATGGAAAAGCACATCTACTGCAACTACCAGAACATTTTTTTATGTATAGTCAACTTGTTGAACAAATACTTCCTCTTAGAAAAACAAAACACTTTAAAAGGACTAGATGGAATGGTCAAATGGAAGCAATTGTAAGATGAAGCTATACAAAGGTCTCAGGGAAGCACAAAAACATTCAGAAGCTAGCACTATTCTGCTGAATAGATTAAAAATATTTACATCATGTAAAATACAGACTTGCTTTCAATTTTTCGATTTTATTTTTTGTCAAAATACAAACTATGACTTCCAATTAAAAAATTCATTAGTATTTTCAAAAAAATTAAAGTAACATCATATAAATGAAGAACACATTTCAGTAACAAATCAGCTAGCAGGGCTTTCTGCAGCTTACTAATCAGCTAAGTTGGCACTAGTTGGTATGCTAGGTAAGCCAATTTGTTAAAAGTAACTAATTTAACAGTAAAAATCAGATTAGAAACAAAACCAAGACACTCCAATTGTAGAAAATACAAGATCGGAACTTTAACAGGTTTGTTTAAAAATCAATTTAATAGCTAAGTGATCTCTATTTTACCTGAACATGCATTCTCATTAAAAGCAATGTAAATATCTCTGAATATGGACATATTCCATGCCATTCTCTTTATTACTTAATTTCCCAGGTATCTCAGCATGATCTGAATAAATTATGCTGGTAATACAACAATATAAATGATAAATCAACAACACAATTCTAGTGATATATAGCATGAAATGTAAATAATAACCGGCACCGCTAATTGGCTCGCCAGCTGACAACAAATCAGTATGTAAGCTATTTCACTGGTAATACTTCAGCTGTGTACCACCCTAATCATTAGGCATTTCTAGCAATTCTAAGCTGTTTCTGCTGTTTTCTATAAGAAACAGTACTGTATCATAAAAATTAATGCCTGAAAGAAACTTGTTATAAAAAAAAAATGTTCATTGACAGCATCTGGATATTACAAACCAACTCCCACCACATTGCGTGGCAGAAACATTAGTCAATTCATTGCTTGAAATGCCAAATCAGAATGTGTTTTACTTCAAAAGCTGAAATAGAACATTGAGAGACTGAAGATATTTACCGGCCCAGGAAATTATCAAGGTCTAGAAGAGTCTGTAGTCTTTGCTTCAGTTCTTTAGTTGTTGTCCAGTCACACAAGATGAAGATAAAACTGTAAAACCTGCTTTCTGTCATAGGCTGAATATTCTCTGGCCTCTGATCAGAGAATGATAAACTTCCTTCAGCCCAGAAACTTCCACACAGCTCCTTATCTTGGGAAGTCTTCCCTCTTACAGAGCAGAGGCTTTCTTCTGCTGAGCAGTCAGAAGGCTGAGCCACCTGACACTGCTGTATGAGGCTGTGTGCAGTCCCTCGCACTATTTCCTAACATGATGGAAGGATACATAGAAGGTAAGAATGAGAAGTCATACAAATCCCAGCAGCAGGTGATCTAGTTCAGCATCCTATCATCGATAACAAACAGGTTCCAAGTTTTGTTGAAAAGAAAACCAGAATCACCAATATCTCAGAGAGACTCGAAAAATTTGTCATAAGATAAATGTTAGTTCATGTTTTTCTACTTTATTTCATTGCATCTGTGAGAACTGCCTTACAAAGATGCACGTCCAGATTTGGGGTTTTCCTAATCCTGTCACACATTTTATTCCAAAGACTTTCTTCACCTGTAAGTCCTGTTCTGCAAAACATCAAAATCTCCTTCCTACCAATTTTCAATTTGTTGGCACATCTTTTTGTACTGTGAGACAAAGCCAAGAGAGAAATCAGAATCACCCATTTTCTAGAAAATCTTACTCATGTTCTCATTCACTTAAACTAAGCTCTCCTATTTTCACAGAAAGTAAGGAAATTTCTCTATGCTTCTGGATTGCTCCTGTATCCTCTTTATGTTTACGATTTATATGTTTTCAAGCAGAAAGGTATGAATTCAACACTGTATTCAAGGCAAGAGGATATCACTGATAGGTATCCTAATATTTGCAGTGTTATTTTCCAACTCATTCTTTATTCATTCAACCATTTTGTTTGCTGCTAAGACCACCGCTGTGAACTGAGCAGCCTTTTCTATTGAGCTGCCTACAGTAACGATGATCATGGGGAAACTCTGTCCCCAATGAAAGAAATGGCAAAACTCCCATAGACTTCAGTAAGATGTGGATTTCACTGAAGTTCTTTCTATCATGTAGTTACAGCAAATTTACAGTTCAATCAATGGCTGTGAATACTACAATTCTGTACTATTTACATTGCAGGAAATTTGTCAAAATTTTCTGAATTTCTACTCCTTAATTGACTAAATCTGTTAGATCTCTAGAACTCCTAAGAGGCTTCTATGGACTCGACTAAGCAAAAATTGCTGTCATCTATATCTTCATTCCTTCCATTTTGTATTCCTCACACACCTTTATGTTACCCTTTACATTGCAAATAAATCCAATAAATATACTGAATACACCATTAATCCTGAAACTCTGGGAGCTCCTTGTTAACTTGTGCTCGATGCCAGCCAGTTCTCCATTCTATTATTTTTCCAAGGGTCCAAATACATTTCATTAATCTGTTTTTTTCTGCAGCTGCCCATTTCTTCGTAAATGTAAATACTTCTAGTAGCCTGAGAGATATCATTTATGACAATTTCCCTGTGCCTACTATATATACCCTCTTATAAGTATTTTTAAATTGTTGTTATTGTTGCTAGCGTTTTAAATCCAGATAATCTTTTCCCCTCTTTCTGCTGAATCTCAGTTCACAAACTGAAGAATTTTCTGTTCCAGAAATGGAACAAAAGCAAAATTGACAACTAGAAAACTAAAGGTTATAGTCCACATTGCAAAGTACATAGCTACAATTTACAGTTCTGTTTTATAACACAATCATATACAATGTGTTTAAGATAATTTTGAAATACTATACATTTACACAATTCTCTACCATTTGCTGCTTATCTAACCATCAACTTCAGAGTTAAGCAACATGGACAAAGGAGCTGAAAATAATTTCTATTCCAAAGTCTTACTACTATAACAAAGTTTGGTAATATTGTCTGTAGCATTTCTTGATGGAGCACAGTGAAGGTCTACACTGGCACATCCTCATTAGCAGGTAGCTTACACAGAGAAAGCAGTTTTCAGGACATCAGGGTTTTTTGCATGGATCTGCACAGTACCACATCAAAGGTACTGTCTTGCTTGCAAATAATCGGAGATTTTTAACATACTCTCCAGTACGCTACAGAGAAAATATGCATGTTAGTGTGTGTCTAAGTAAACAGGGAGCTGTGAGCCCTTAGGTGAACTAGTTGAGTTATTCAGCATGGATCTTACTTAATCTTATCATCCTATGGGGGCTCTCCATTTCTTAAGTCTCCAATTTAATAAATCCACTAAAATTAACAAATCAGCAATTAATAAGGAATTAATATGGTTCAGGCATGTTTAAAGTTAAATAAGCATGTAAGTGTTTTACTAAATAGGAGCTTAAGACAACACCTAACTACTTTTTTCCTCTAGGCTATGCTTATAGTTTAAATTTGCTGAGGTGGCACTGGTAGCCAAACTCAAACCCCCATCAGCCACAAATTCAGGATGACACATGTCTCTGGTGTTTAAAATAGTCTTTGCTGTGACAGTTAGACAGTGTGGTCTCTGCCAACAATAAGGTCCTGCCTAGTGAGACAGGAATAATATAGATATCATTAAACATGATACAAGTATTTTCTACAAGAACCAAATTTAAAAAAATAAAAAAAAACAAATCTGAGCAATGAAAAAGAAACAAAGAATAACAAAATTGTTTCCTCAATGAAACTAATATACTGGGATATGAATGGCTGTAGTATCTATATGGTGCTGTTTCTTTAAATCATTTTTCCAGAGGAGTATGATGCATATACCTGGGGACAGAGAGATGTTGCCTCACTATAACAGCTCTTACATTACCTTTGCTAACTAACTGGCTAAGTTCCTAAGTACCCCTAACCTCCCATTGGTACTTTCATGCTCATAGACATGCAAATATTCAGGAATGCACACAATACATAGTAGGATATATATGTTCTGGGTTTTCAGTAACAACAGGTTTAACTCTTTTTAAAATTTTTAAGTGAAGTCAAAACATCTTTGCATTTGACATATGCTGGCAGAAAGTAAAATTATCCTGATGAATGGCAGAGAACTATTAATTATGTTTTGTTCACTCTATTGTTAGTGTATTGCTTGTGTAGTTAAAAATTAACTCTATGATCTTATTTAAAACAATACATGTGTCATTACAGACATTACTAAAAAGGATGCTTAGTAATAATAAATAGGTGCACTTGTCAAGAGAAATTTGCTAACAAAGTGAATTCCAGCATTTTAAACAGATAAAAGAGAGCAACTATAAATTACAAGATGTTTTGGTTTATTTTTTTAAAGATTCTCCTCTCTGGTTTTATTCATTGATGAATTTTAGATACGCAGATAAAGACAATAAATGTTTCATGATTACATGGGCATTCCAGAGTCTCCAGACAACATTAAATATTTCAATGTCAGGGAAAAATGTCAGACTATATCACAGTGTCTGTATCATGAACACTAATAATGTTGATAGGGATAGTTTTGAAAGCAAAACTGTCAAAGTTATTCTTAACCAGGGCACATAGTAGGGAACACATCAACATTCTCATCCTCACATGCAATAATGCAACAGAAACAAACAGGCCTTTGAAAGTCAAATTTGTAGCACATCTGCATTTCTACATCTGTACACAAATAAGTGCGCAAATAACTTAGGTAAGCATACTGTCAGCCATAATATGTCATGCAAATGCCAATGTACATGGTTTCAAATATACAAAATTTCCCTGTACAATTACAGAAAACAATTTTGAAAATCTGGCCTTTTGAATTTACCTCTCTGCAACAATGTCACTGAGGTTCTCCATTGAGTGCACACATTTTCCTGGGAACTATGTATTTTTTTAATCCCGTGATCTAAACAGAGATAATACATTGGTCAAAAATGATGTATTGTTTATTTTATTTATCAGGATGAATTCATCATCTATTATATTTTCACAAGACAGATTAAACAACCTGCACACAAAAAAAGAAGTGTTTTCCATTGTATGCTTTTTTAATGATTTTTATCAGTTAAATGTATTGTAGAATCATAGAATGGTTTGAGTTAAAAGGGACCTTAAAGATCTTCTAGCGCCAATCAACCTGCCATGGCCAGGAACAATTTCCACTAGTCTTGGTTTCTCAGAACCACATCCAACCTGGCCTGCAACACTTCCAGGGACGGAGCATCCACACCCTCTTTGGACAACCTGTTCCAGTGCCTCAGCATGCTCATAGGGAAAAATTATGTAAGTTTTCTTTTCATCAAGTACTTATTTCCCTCCCTCTGAAAATTTATTTCCTATTCAGAAACAACTTTACATTCAAAAAATTCACAAACACTTTGTATTCCCAAAGCTAGTTGAAAGAAACCAGTAGCGTGCAAAAATTCAAGCCCAGTCTCCAAAAAGGCAACTCTCTAGTTACAAAGGGTGAAGAAGGCCTAAAACTGGAACATTTCAATGAAGTGGTCACTGGCTCAGAGAAGATTCTCAAGGTGTTCCAAATCAATTTTCCAGTCAGTAGGTTTTGAATGACCCAGATACACCAGAGTCATCCTAATGGGCATAATGAAGCTCACCAAAAGAGTCAAAGTGTCTATATCTAGCAATTCCATTGAAACAGAAGGGATGTGTTTAAACATCTGTACTCTAACATAAAGATTTGCTAGCACCACCACTATAGCAAGGATAAGCAAAGCTCACAGCAGCAATATCTGAGTTGACAGTATATCTACATGAATATGTAAAATTTGCTTAGGCTCTGTCAGGAAAAGCTGTCACTGAACTGAGCAGCGAGTGTGTTTTGGAGCTTTATCATGGGCAAAAAATTTCTGATATTTTTGTGAGGGAAGATCACAAATCTTTGTGATGCAAAGATTTGACTAGAATTGAATTTCCCTTAGGAATTCACAACCATTATTAAATATCATTTAATCCTAAAATTTTTAAGAATATACCTTTCAACTTCCTACCTTCAGTCTAAATTTGTCAATTGATGCATGGCTACACACTTTTAATACACATAAATAAATGCCTATTGAGAACACACCACCAGATGGGCAACAAAAAAGGAAACATATCTTTGCTAGGACTGCAATCAATTAGCTTTTCTAAGATTTTATACCAGCATAAAGATCACTACCTGAGTTTCAGATGAGGCAAGTGAGCAAAAATATTGGCAAAAGGGAGCAGAAAACATTCACAGTAAGAGACAGCATGGCAAGGCTAGTAAGATCTTCACCAGGCCTCAGTGCACACAGAAGCTTTTACAGGACAGTGCCCTTTACACAAATGATATATAAATGCCTTCAGAAATAGTAAGGAAAGCTTAATTTTTTTTTCTTCCTTTTTTTTTTTTTTGAAATATCACTATTACTTTCATCACCTTTTTGTAAATCCTTAATGGTGTGTTATCATACTGTTTATATGTGAAGACAGCACTGTAGCAAAGCTTGTTATTGATCACAGTTTAAATTTGTCTGAGGAATTCTCTCTGAGACCTATGAAAGAAGTTAAGTATCTTTTGTGCATAATATTCTTTTATTTTCCCACTTCATTTATTTTGCTAACTGAAATGTGTGTATACATCGTGTTTTAGCACATATGAACTATCTCTAAGAATTTTTGTTATCTGTATATGAACAAAAGAATGTCGGGAATGTAAAATATATACATATTTTAGACAATCAACATCAGCTAATAAGTTATATATTTTGTAGGCCCTAGAATTTCAGATTTGGAAAGTGAAACAGTATTTAAGAACTTCTGATTTACTCAATGATTCCTTGAAGTATAAATGTATCATTCTATATATTGAACCTAACAAAGTACATATTAGCAAATAAGAATTGAAATCTTGGAGGAAGTGATAGCTTACCTCAGAAACTGGTAATTTTTAAAAATAAACTAAATAAATATACAAAAGAAATAATAAGCTGCTCAAATTTAATAATGAAGTATTTCTACTGTGGCTTTTTAGCATTCTTGATCTTCAGAAAATTATCTCACCCTTTAAAGGTGCAAGAACAGTTTGCCTTAGGCCAGAAGTGTATTTACAGCTGTGTTCATATTCAGGCATTTATCTGAAGAACTGGGTTAAAAATTACCTGTTTACATCACTCTGGTTTGGAAATACAAATGCATTATCACTTTGGGATTTTGTGATGAGTTTGATCTAGACTAACTAGTACAAGTGCATTGAACACATCAATAAAGAAATGTGATAATCCTCTAGCAAAAATTAATTTATTAATGAAATGAATAATTAAATCTGCTGAAAAACACATTTGCAGGAAGTTAAGCAAAGGTGTCTTGAATAAGAATGTGGCTTTTCTTATAAGTACAATAGACTTGCTAAAGTAAATAACCCTGTGAGTTACCTCCATAATGTATTTAGTTATACTATTAAATGGATAAAGTACTTGATCATCTCCCAGGATAATAAAGCTTGTGGTATGGAGAAAAGCCTCCATGGGATTAGGAGAGAGTTAAAACATTTCAAATATGCAATTAAAGGCATTCTAGCTCGCCTGTGATCTCTGCTCTGGTTTCCTATTTACAGAGAAGGAAAACTGGCTCAGACCTCCTAGACTAAGACAAGGAAGTATGCAAAATCGAGCAGTCTCTGTGCCAGCTCTTGCTAATCCTTTTCAGTATGGTTTGCTGCTAATTTGTCATGGCACATATTTGCCTTATGTCTAATTAGCATCAAATTGCAAACTGCTATTTGCTAACAATTTGTTGCATCAATCTGCTTGAAAATCTATAGTTTAGAACTGGATTGAAGCTTATTCTGTCTATCAAAATTCTATTTCATATAAATCACAGTAATCTCCCTCTAAAATCATTGTAGTGTTCTATTAAACAAAGAAGCTTACATTTAAAATGAAAGCCTCTACAAAGTGGGTTTGGTTTGGTTTTTTTTTGTTATTCCTTTTTTTCATCCTTCATTTATATTTTGCTATAACTTGTTTACAACTGGTCAAGAAAAGATCAGCTTGCTCTTTGTTTAGAGTAGCTAAAATTGCATCACCCCTATAATAGAATAAGTACATACAAAATGATCCTCTGTACTTTGGAGAATATAAGCAAGACCCTTACAACAGAAATTTCTAGTCTGGAACTGGTACCAAACTACACGAAAATTTCAACCAAGGAGCTTGCCAGGTTTAGGAACTGGCTAATCTGTTCTGTTTGACGTTCACAGATATTGTAAAAAACAAATAGCTAAAAACCTTTGTTACAAACACTGTTGCAAAGATGTTCTTCAATAAACTATAAGTGATGTGGGAGCTGTTTATTTATAAGATTTTCCTCCCCCGCTATGCCTCATTAAAAGCAGATGGAATACTCCTGGAACATGCATTGCAGGGAATGGATGGAAATGTGTCAAGTGCAGGGCCTGAACTATGAAATTCACTCACTAGTAATACATGATGTTCTAAGCAGTCTCCTCTGTTACATTTCAGGGATGACAGAGGGTCACCAAATAAGCACAATACATGCTACTTCTCTAGAAGCATGATTTTAGCCCATGTAAAATGATGTTTCATATCTGGATGCGGTAGAGATGGATATGAGTTGTTGGGTTGTTGTGTTGCTTTTTTTTTTTCCATGCCACAAAACATCTAAAATTTCAAAAACATTTCATCTGGAGAAAGCTGAATTCATGGGGGTGAGGAAGACACTGTGGGAGTGAACAAGAAAATAAGATGACAAATACAAATAGGCAATGTCCATAAAAATGCTCAGAGCCTCAAACTTCAGTTGGTTCTGTATTTTTAATTACAGTTTTGATCCAGAATAAGATTTGAATACTAGACATATTTTCCTGTTCAAGTTTCAACAAAATAAGTATCAGGCTTGCCCTTCAGTCAATTGGGTTTTTCTACAGAAAACAAACGTAGCCAGAATTTTCTGCCCACTTCTATGTAAAGCTTGCATACTTTCTCCTTGTGAGGGAATGAGCCAAGCTTAGTATAATATGCTGTCAAATGTAATTAAAGCTTTTAAGGATGAGTGAAAAGACAAGTCTGTCTTTGCTGGATTCATACCCAAGGAAAAGTCTTCTAAGGTTACAGGGAGAATATACTGAATGTAACTTTCAAATGCAGATTGAAGACAGGCATTTAAGAAATCCTCACCATTAAGTTGAACTCTGCTCTTAGTGGCAAACCTTCATAGTTTCAATGAATGTAGAGTTAGAACCAGCCTCAGCATTTTAGATGAGTTCCAGTAGTGCTTAAATAAGGCCAGTCATAAAAACTGAAGTATCTTCCCACCTGCATCATCCTAAAAATCTGACATAAATCTTAAATAATATTATTTAATGAGTATTCAGTAACTTAAACAATTTTTTCTCTGTATTCTTCATTACTTCCTAATTGAGAAAAGTCCATTACAAATGCAGGAGTGGTCACTGATGCCTGTAAACTACACTGAAAGGCTTAAGGAGAAAGTTGCTAACAAGTGTTTGAACAGAGCTAAAAGACTACCTGTCTGCAATAACATCATGAGACATCCCACTTAGTTATACCATAAGCAACAAAAATGCATTAATTGCATCAAAGGGGAAGCTTTGCCTTTCCTTCCAAAGCTGGCTATATGTTTAGGGCCTCACCACGATTTCCTGTAACCAAGGAAAAAATAAAAACATAAACAACAGAAACATAATTTAACAACGGACATCATAAGAAGATAACACTAAGCAACTGGCATTGTCAGTACCACAAATATGGGGAACAACCTCCATTAAAGAAAAGGGCTCCTGTCTTTTTATAATCACATCAAAATAGTGCTCATGTGAGTTGGACATGGCATGGTAATATATGGTAAAGTAAGAATACGCATGGAAGGAATACTTTTCCTAATTTTACTTTATAAGTAGGAACATGTTCTACTTGAAAACTATACTTATTTGAAACTATATTAATTTCTAAAATTTCATAGAACTTCTCTTTTTTTATATCCTTAATGAACAATATTTTAGAAGCTGCACTAATTTCAAAATGATACATAAATATAGTAAGGCCCAATTTTGTGCACAGAAGTGGGAATGCAATCTGGGCAGCTAAGCACCTCTTAATCTTCCAATCTGGAGGATAGAATTAAGGCTTTTTCATCTTGGCTGAAGGGAAATCAGTCTGCGTGCCCTGAACTCTCTCCAGATTTCATGGATATGGAATCAGCAGTATGTCCCCATCAACAGCCAAAATAGCTGTGTATGCTGCAAGATGATACACCTTCAGTGGGAAGTTTTGGAGCAATTTTCTGCCCTCATAGCCTCCTAAACCAAGAGTGATTTGAGGTCAGCAGAACTTGTGTATTCTAGGAACATTCTAAAAGCAAGATTCCTTAGTTTTCTATTGTATAACAATAAGGATTTTCTTGAACAGAAGTGCAGTCTTTTCATTTATACATCAGTTGTCCATAGTTACTGTAAAACAAAACTGAATTTCTTGGTGCAGCTTTTTTTCCTTGTGTTAGAAAAGCGTGAAAGCCCAGCATTTTACATCCCCATAAAACACAAAGATGAAAAAGACAGAGAAATCACTTGTTTTTTTCAGTCAATTAAAACATGATACAACAAATGTATTAGTGACAAAGAAAAAGCAGCATTTAAAAGTATGCAGAATTAACATAATTAGATCTACCACATCTAGGTCGGCTGAGGACACCAGATTCACACACCAATTATTTATTCAAAACATTTGAACAACACTGTTTCAATTGATCTCTCCCCAACTGTGACTCTGGCTAGTAGAACTAACACGTGATGTATAACATAGCTCTGAGAAACAAATCTCCACCTCTTTTGAAAAGGTATTGGATATAAAGTAAGGAATGCCATATTCACCACTTATTAGGGGCAGCTCTGCTGGGTCTGAAGTTGAGATGAGTCTTAGGATTTCATTGCTTTGCATTGTTCTCATTGATGGTTGTGAAACCAGAGAACAGGATTCTCCATGAACAGATTGAAAAAGTTCGATCTGAACTCACTAGGTAAAAAAGTAGTGCCATTGTGTGTGTAAAACTGCAGCCTTCCTTTTCCTTCTGCCAGTAGGAACTTGAATAACAAGCTCTATGATGTGACTTAATAGGTAATGCACAAATCAAGGTGGTTTTTTTGTACCTTCTTTCAACAGCACACCAAAATGCCACTATTCCTATAAACTCTTCTTGGTTTAAATAGCCTGCAAGTTAGAATTACATTTAAAATAGAGCTCCAAGTCGAGTGACTGACATAATGTTAAGTGAATTCATATCAACATGCTCAGAAATATTAGGTACCTTCCATAGATATGCTTTATCTTATGCTTTTGTACAATGCTTGCAACAATGTTTTGCTTTGTGAAATGCTTTTCAACATATTAAGTGGCTAATTCAAGCAAAAGATAAAGTCACTTCTGTCAAATAGTAGAATCCCTCTGTAAGCCCAGACAAGAACTTAAGATCTGTGCTTAGGTTCTCAGATTCAAACCATAGTGATGGCTCATGATGGAGATATTTTTATACTCCCTATTATCTTCTTGCAAAAAAAGACAATTATATATCCAGCTGAGTAGCTTGAAAAACCTATTGGAAATGCTTTGAAAATATTTTAAGTCAAAACTGGGATTTGGGAATTGTTAGTGGAAATAAATTTGCTTAGTAAAAGAAAAAATCCTACAGTTTTGACAGTGTACACGTCTCAAAATGTCACTGTAAATGTGTTTCAGTTCCTAATCCAATAACACCCTACATTCATTATACAAGGGGACCTATGTGGTGCCTTCCTAGTCCTCTAGAATAGTAAACAACATAGTCGAACATAAAACATGTTCTTGGTTACATACAATCAATGGTCATATCTTCCTTCCCTCTTCTTATTCAGATTCCAATGAATGCTTCTCTGCTGGTCAGCTAGAACTCAAGACTCCAAGTACTTTTCTCCTTGTCAAATAACACTCTATAAAAACTACTATTGTCCAATTTAGTATACATACACATGGCTAGTAAGAAAAAAATCAGAACAGTCTGGCAAGTAAAGTCTCGTGGGGGAATTTTCTCCCACGATTATCGGAGAAGATAAATGAAATTTTCAGACACAGTCCTACCAAACTCTACAACACATCAGCATGTGTGGGGTTTGCATACAATAAAAGGAGGAACCTGAGAGGAAAGTTATTTTTGCAGTCTAAAATAATGCGAGAGTGCCTTGAAACACTGATAGTAAGGAAGCATTTTCATTAGGTATGTTTCACTTGCTTCCTCTGTGCAGCAATTCACTTACAGAAGCTGTATGTTGTTACATGACACATTTCCACTTTCCTACAGAAGTGCCTGTGATTTTTTTGAATGCTGTTTGTTGTTACTGCCTTTCTTCTCCGACACAATGCACCAATTTTTAACCTTTTCAGTAACCCAGTGACACCTCTGGGATATTACAGTATTCCTGTCAAAATGTCTGGTCTGCAACAATAAACTTTACATTGATGTCTTGCTTTTCAGGAATAATTACACTGTTCCTTAAATGTTAGCCTATTTACTATTTGTGCAAAAAAGATGACAATAAAATCAATGGAATACAATTCCCAAATGTGTATCAAAGTCTTTTGCAATGTTAATGGATTAGCGTGTCTACAGAGGTGCAAGATCATTTTGTCTTGATGCTTGGACTTGCGCATGATACGCACTTCCTCAAAGCTAAACTTCTTAACCCTTATCTGCTGAGCTCATCTGTTCAAAAAGTTAGTTTCATCTCCTTACATTTGTCAGGATTCCTTTTTTCTTTCTTTCTTTTTTTTTTTCCTTCTCTTTTTTTAAAGCCAAGCCCAGGGATACTGCCCATCGATCAATAGGTGTATGATGAAGGAACTTCGTCCTGCTACCTATGACCAGCGGCTATGTTTTTTCAATGATTCCACAGGAGTCAAAAACTCAACAAAGCGAATCGCAGATGCTGTAAAGGGAGCATGCTGCTCATGTCTGTGACCACTGTATGCAAAGCTTGGCATTAGTCACCGCCAGGCCGCCTCTGACAGCCCTGAAGTGAGGGAGATTAATGTGAGGCAGGGGCACTTTATTATTGTCATTCTGTTCTTTCACACTCTGCCTCTGACTTTCAATTTTGCTCCAGAATTAATTGTCTGCTCCCTACAGTATGACTGATGTAGAAGGATACAAGTAACATAGGCACCTGGTTCTGGCCTTGACAATCTGACTCGTTGCAGGATGTATTGTGTACAGTCAAATTCAGGGACAGACGGGCATCTTTCAAAGAAATCGGCCAATGTTTCTTTTGACTTCAATCAGATTTGACTGTAGATTATCCTTCTCTAAGAACAATTTTTTTCTTGTAGAGATGCTAACAAAATGCCAGTGCCATTATTAAGTACCACTACATGATACTATTGCTCTGTTTTATGCAGCTTCATATGAGGCCTTTCTCTCCAAGCTCTCCTTTTTATGTTCAAAGGTAGTAAATTAGTCATGTAGCAGTGCTAAATCCCTGCCCTCTCAGAGTTAAGCATTGTTGTGAGAACGTTATATACGATATCTTTGACAATAAAAATACATGGCTATGTAAGTCAGTATCATTTACTATTTATTGGACTAACAGTTTCAAAGCAAATTACACACAAAGTAAGACAAATATTTAAAGATCTTGTATCTAATGGAATACCTGACTGTACATCAGACTTAAAACGAACTGCTGTACAGAGAGATCAAAGAACATCTTTACTAGAGCACAGAAGATGGAAAAAAAAAGTCACTTTTAAGATAGAAAAAAAATCATACAGAATCAGTCTTTGCACATGAACCCCTATCTATCAGTCTGCTTTTTCTCAGTTTAACACCTGATGGTGACAAATGCAAAGCCAGTTCTACACTGCAGTAAAACAAGGAGCTTCACCTTTATCTTTAAACAATAAGCATTTGCTAGTGCTAGACATACAGGCAATAATATCAGCACTTGCTGTTCTAAAAATAAGGTCCACTGTGGTATATTTGGGACAGGTTTTGTTGGTTTGGGTTTTTTTTTTTTGGGGGTTTTTTTTGTTTGTTTTTTTGGTGTTTTTTTTTTGCAACAGATACTCTAAGTGTCCATTAACATTTTCAGTTGGATTTTGTCACATTTTTTCTGACTGGTGATAAATTTTTCAGAGCTATGCAGCTGAGAAACTAGCCGATGTATACAAAAACGTATAAGCTTAATGTTCCATTGCTTAATGTTTTCCCTTAGTACATGGCTGGGATTCTTCGAGAGGATCTCAGGAATTTCTTCCCAGATACCCTCTCTGAATAGAACATGCAATAAATTATTGTGGCTTTAACTCATCTACTTCTTCAATGTGACCATGATATTATGTTAAAGGGTACAGAAATATATAGTATGCTGAACCATCTCTATCTTGGATACCAGAAGGAAAATTACCACCTCTCAGTGAGGATGATCCAACTGCATTACATTAATGATTTATCACAATGAGTAAAATGTGAAAAATAACTAGTTGCTTTTATGAGAGGAAGCAGCTTTTCCCACTTGCTCCGGTTTTTCCAGACTTCTGGGCAAACTAGATTTCAAGATGTAATTCAACTTCCCCGAAAGACACAAAAAGCAATGAGAAACTCTGCCTCTTTAAAAAGGTGTGCAAGGAAATGTAATATCCTTCAAACCTGACATTAAGTATTCAAATGTTACTTAAGCAAAGTGTGAGCAATTAAATTAATCAATCTTTCCAGCCATGTACTGAACAGATGTTCAATAAATCCTCTCTGCTTACAGTGTGGGAGAAAGAAAGTCCACTTTTAGCTGTCCTTCAGTGATGACATCCCTCAGCCTGTCCTTTCTCTAGGCCTCATGGGCCACTGCCAGGCAGTTCTGCTGTGTTGTTTCTTTATTATAAATAACAACAGACCACCTGGACTACCTGCAGTACCTGGAAGCTGAGGTTTAATGATCCTTCAGGCTACATCCTCAGGTCTCTCCTGATCCCAGATAATGGGACTGATGGGAATGGCAGAGGAGTGACGGATGGCAGTGACGAATGACTCCAGACAAACATGTGCTGACAACTAGTGAATATGGGGCAGCCTTGCAGAAAGGTCAAGATAAAAGTATTCGTGTGACTTTCAAAGTTTCTTACTGAAAAAACCCACTTGGAATCTTCATATTTGTTACTACCAGATAACTCTGACAAGCAGATGTGTACATTATCAGATTATTCCAAATCTGGCAAACAACAATGCAAGTGAGATCAAATACTACCTTTCAGTAAAAAGAAACCATCTGCAAAGCTAGAATAGAATATTACATAAACATGCAAGAACCTAAATATTTTCAATTTTCAGTGCTAAAGTTGCTATTAGCTACAGATACATCCTCTTGGGGTTTTTTTAAGTGCTTTTTCTGGTCTATCCAAGTTCCCACACCAGCAACAACCACACTGTCACATTACCTCTTCAGTACAGGGAAATACTACTGCCCAATCTTTTTGCTCAAATAAGCAGAAGTTAAAAAGTTTGTCTGAAAGTCCTGTGATGTAAAATTTCATTGGTATGAGATACCCGTATCATCATTTCTATTTTACAATCTCAGAATTCACAAATTAAGGTTATTCACTGCACTCCCCAAATCTTAAACAAGAAATCCTGTTGGCTTAGGAGGTATATATGATACATCTCATTATCTTAACTTTTTACATGTTAGTATCATCTGTACTCAAGTGAGTCGACTGACATTCGAATGCAATGGTTAAAATATCTGCACTACAGATATACAACTTCAACCTTTTGAATGCTGCCATTCCATATATGGACTTTATCCACATTTTAATGAGGCTTTAAAATCTCCAAGATTAAGCTAGTATTTTATATAGAACTGCCTGCATTTTATGATATCCTGACATGTTGTACAACATTTGTGACTATATTGATCCTTATAAATTCAGCATCTATATATATTCATGAAAAATATTCCACCTCCATGTTCAGCATGTAGTATAAATGACAGAGTAGGCGGGGAGGGGGGGACAATGATGGGAAACACTGAGGTGTGTAGTTCTTATGCCATTTGCTCAGCTGTAAATAGGGCAGGTAAGGAATATTTTAGTAGTACTATTGCAGGATTCGGCAATATCTTAAAAAATACCATGCTCAAAATGCATAATAAGGAATGTCAGTGTTCTTTCTCAAATTTTACCCTACCTCATTCTCCTTCAAACAAACCTGTTACAAATCCTGAGGGGGTAAACTGTACTCTTCCTCCCACCTGGGACAGTTATACATCTTCATGCCCTCATCTTTGCCTGACTGCAGAGACAAGATTTTTTGTGTTTCTCCATGCAGTTTCATGCTTTTAATCTGAAACAAATGATTGCAGGGAAAAAAAAAAAAAAAAAAAAAAAAGCATTATCACCTTGGCGAGGCATCAGGAGTATAAAGAAAAAAAAAAAAAAGAAAGGGTCTATGGGCAAATTCATCTTCCATTGCTACAATCAATCTCTCACGTAAAGAAATACACAATAACTAGGCAGGAAAGGGCCAAGATTTATGGCCTAGAAACATCTACACTGACCAGCATACACCTAGCCTTCTTGGCTCCCTCCTTGCCAGAATGGCTCTTTCTAACAGTTACAATGATATACTGTCTCTCCCTACTGTTTTACAAGTACATTAGCTTTATTTAATGAGATCTCTGAGTAATTTAACAGATGTATATAGGACATAAGACTAGAAAAACTCTTGCTACTTGAACACTTTTGCCAAGGTATTCTGGGGCTAGCTAATCTCCACTACCATGTTATATTCCTTGAAATAGCATTATTGGAATTTTGGAAACGTTTTTGAAAATCCTTTTAATAGAAATGTTATATTATAACCAGACAGAATAGTGCCATATTCAACACTTGCTTATATCAGGCCTATAAAAATCAGGTTAAACATAGTTACTTTAGATTTTCAAAATTATCTATATATTAAAAGGCCAGAGATAAATTCCAAAGCAGAGATGAATATATATATTAAATCTTACACCCTGTTCTTTCCTGTAACTTCAACATCATGTCCCAAGAGAAAAAAAACCCACAAATCCAGGTTTAAGAACACATATATTCAGCTTTGAACTTCAGAATGTTTGGATTGATCAAGAAGACAGCATTTAACAGTACTATATTCCAAGTTTTTAATATATGAAGCATAGCTAGTCATTATTTTAATACAATAGCTCTGCTATCCATTATTTTATTATTTCTGTTTCTGAGCAATAGACAATGTTTTGGATGACTGTTGTTATCCAGAAAACTTGTTTTAAATAATAGCATTATATAGTAAAATATTATGTGAAAAATATTGTAATAATAACTTCTTCAATAACTCTAATAAGCTGGCGATTACCAATACAGAGGAGTAGCAATAAGGAATTACCTGTTTAAAATAATACTAAAACATTTTTTTCTTAGTAAAAGAAAGAAGATGGGCATAAAATTCATGCATTTGTCTGTGTATTTTTTACAGCGGTACATCTACAAAAATCTATACAGCATGTTGCTGTTTTCTCATACATTACACTTTTAAACTTGATTAAAAATAGAATATTGCCCCAGATTCAGTAAATTACTTCAATGAACTACATTAAAAAAGAAAAAAATCAACAACTTCAATTCTACCCACTGGTGAGACCCGTACTAATTGAGTTTAGTGGCGTTTTTGTGTAAATAATGTATAGTCTCATTAAATAAGTTTTATTTTAGTTTGAAAATATATTTCTTTTTAAAGTTCTTCTAAGCTGAAGGGGAAAAATAAAGGGAAAAAAAGAGATGAGAGTAATATTTACTATTCTGGCAAAATGTTCAATGTCCTTCTGGCTTACAGGATATTGTGTTAACCTTGAATTTGACCATAAACCACAGTTCTAGCACATTTACACATAATTACCCATAGAAGACTAAAAAATTTACAACAAGAGTGTTGCAACAGATACATCAAATATTTAAGGAAAATCCACATACATATCTGACCAAAGCAAACATACCAAACTACATTGTGAACGGTATAGCACATCTTATCCAGCAGTAATAATTCTTTGTTTGGAAAGCAAGAAACATACAGTTGTGAGCTTAGAGCTTTAATATTTATTTTAAATACCAGAAAAACACTGATAAATTCCATGGTACAAAACTATGAGTAGTCACTATGTAAAATCATGCTAGAAATCAAGAACATACGAAGTAGAAAAGAAAGAAGGAGAAAAAAGGAAGAACGCAAACTGGAACACAACAAATTCATTGCATGAAATTTCACTTCTTGAGAGCTATACATCAAGCTGCATTTGTTTAATGAGGTTGACACTAGAAAGATGTATAGAACACGCCAGACACCCAGTACCAGTGCGTTCTGGGAAAAAGATAACATCTGAGAATCTGACCACTCACTTCGTCTTCTAGCCAGACTTCTCTATCTACTGGTTCTTTGGAGGATTATAAATGAGAGGGCAGGAGGAACAAGGAGCAAAATAATGAAAAACACACAAAAAAAGAAAAATTATAACATTGTAAAGCAAAGTAAAGCCAGATTTATTGACCTCACAACTACATAATCAGGAGAAAGTTATCACTGTAGAAACTTTTACTAAAGCAGAATGATCTTAAATAACAAGGGAGTGCTATGAAATTTACAGCACTTTTAAGATATGCAAATTGAATGCAAGGTATAGACATAAGGGTAATTAATTGTAAATCTAAGAATAATGTTTCTTTGTCAGGGCTGTCTCCATGTTGTGGAATACATTCTAATGTGCCTTAACTCTGAATATTTCTTAAAGGCTGGACTAATTCTAAGATGTTCAGAATTTCAAAATAGCAGTTATTCTTATCATTTAATAAAGCTGCTCTAAACTTTCATAACAAAATTTACATGAAAATATTTTATTTTAATTTTCAAGAATAAAGCACTTGTTTAGAAATCTAGGCACTGACTGTTTGTCTTGGTAAATAAATAATATGACAGAAACAGTTTTCACGTAAAACAGTGGGGGAGGTTAAAAAAGGGGAGAGAAAGGAAGGTGGCAAAGGATCAACGTAACCAACTGTAAAAATCTTTGTTACACTTTTTTAAGTTATAATTTTTCTATTTTATTTAATATATAATTTTATTTTAGTGTTTCCTTAATATTTCCCACATTAAGTCACTCGTGTCACAATAACTACGGTCAACCTTTCCATTATAACAAAACTATAAAAATTCACTTTTGCATTTTAAAGCTTGGTGTACAAGACCCAAGTTTGAAAGGAATTTTATATAAACTTATAGAATGTATAAATACTTTTATAGAAATAATTCAAAATCCTGACAGCTTTGGTAGCAGACCTATGTATGTAGCTGTTCTTCCTGACAGAAAAGACATTGTTCAAGCTGCTTTAGGCATTTAATTAATTCAGACAAATTAAAATAAAGCTTCTTTAGGGGGCAGCATAGTAAACAGTCTTCAAAAACAGTGTCCTAATATCTGAGATTTTTACGGAAAAACTACTCCTTTACCATCATGTCTTAGTAGAACTTGTTATAGATCTGTAAAAGAATTAATCAGTTTGGGAAAAAACAAGAGTGTGAGTAGCCAAAGCTCTCTGTGAGTCAAATTACTGACCACGGAAGTACCTACAGAAGCAGGGAACACAGGGTTTTGTGAACTTACTGCAAATGAGAACGGTTAAGTTCTCATGATCTTACAAAGAAACTAGATTGTTGGAAGTATGTGATTTAGACACATGTGTACTAGCACTACAACAAACTTTCCTTATTTTAAGCAGTGGTCAATGTTACATTCTACCTACTTGTGCAAAAATCATACATAAAATGACACATACTGGGATACTCTTTTCACACTCCAAAGGGAAAAAGAGCAAAACACTTAATAACCACCTATTTTAAGAGAGATAAGTGGGATAGTTGGTCAACTGGGAGGATTACAATCTTTTGTGAAAACCATCATTTGAAATAGATTGCTTTTCTTAAGAAAGAAGGGCTTCTGGGGGAGCAGAGGAGTCACAGTTCCTCATGCAGTTGGCGATTGCTAGTCTTGAAAAAAAATCACTAGTGCAAAATTTTGGCCAGCATAATATATCAGTTATCTGCATTAAATTAAACACATTTTAGAAACATATCAGACTGCTAAACAGGGAAGAGACTTTTGTATGTAATACAAAAGTAAATGCTAAGACTACTTTTGAAAACATCTACATCAACACTTTATGGCTGATCTGGCTAAACAATTGAAATATTCTGTTAATATTTTTTTTTGAGCATAACATACTATAACTTTAGCTCCCCTTCGGTGACAGTTTGTGCTTGGGAGTTCTGTTATAGTTTAAACAGACCTCAGAAAATTTGAAATCATTGCCAAATACAGAGGCAGATTTCATAACACAAGTTAAATGCATCATATGCTCACATGAGAGGGTCTCTCCTATATAACACTTGCAGAAATTATAAATCCTCCATATGCCAGCAGAGTTAATAGCTTCCTTTAAAAAATTATGCTTGCACAGGAGTAAGTTTCCAAAACTTTATATAAGGAAACAGAAAACCATTAAAGATGGGTTGGAACTGCAGTAAATTGAATTTTCAACTTTTTTTCCTTTTATGATGGCTTTCCTACATGAGGCTTGAACTTTCTTTTATCTGCAGGAAGTCTCAGGGGCAGTTCTCATTGACACTCTCTAACTTCTTAAGACAGAAAACTTAGTCTGGAGTAGTAAAGGCCATATAAGAACATCTAGGGTAGAAGATGTGACAAGGTTATGCAAAAATTTCTAAAGGCCACTTAAGGAGGAATCCTAGGATACAAACGTCACAGTTTTGGTGGAAATAAAGAATATGAAGGCATTATTTTCCTTTTCCATGGAAGTGCATTGAAAATATCATTACAGCAGTGAAGAGAGATCCTGATACGCAGCACAAAGCTCTTGTTTTCATCAACTGCTTTAATATTATTAACACTATACATTTTTAAGCATTTTTTAGTTGGATTTCAAATGACAATTATGTTTTTCACTTAGTGAAAGACTACGTCTTAGGTAAGTTGCAGAGGTTAACCATAGCTACATTTAACCCACATTCATTTTCTTATCAGTCTATATCTACTAGCAATTTCTGTCACTGTGTTAGCAGGTTCAGTGAACTTTTCAAATTGCTAAACTTTGCCAAAATCTTTGATCTTCAAATCTTTGATATTCAAACTTGTAACTGGTTGCCCAGAAAACACAAAATGGCAGAAGAGGCAAAGTGAAGCAAATGGTTAAAGCCAGTAACATTTTCTAAGCCAGTAATTTCTCAAGTTGTTAATCACCATAAAGTTGCATTTATTTTCTGATTCTTGTCACTCTAAACTGACTTCTCAAATTTAATTACTGCCAAATTAAACTGTTATGAAAACAAACTGCAGTGAGCATTGAACAGTAGCATAAACTGTAGTGAACATTGAATAGAAGGCTAACTTAGTTCATTCTCTCCTACTATCCAGTCAGCTAACATTTGTTTTCTAGCTTATCAATTGAGTAGGGGTGAGCATCCTCCTTACCATAAAATAACAATGGGAGGATCTGTAAATGAGAAAACAATTACATGGGATTTTTTGTTGTTTTTCCTATTGAAATTATTAGTATTTTCCTTGCATTTATCAATGGTGAGATTGTCAGCATTTTGCACTACAGAAAACAGACAAAAAAAAAAAAAAGAGCAAATTGGAAAGATCTATTCACAAAGTCCATTGCCATGATGAACCACCATATGCTACAACAATAGTTCCACCTGTTTCAGTGGGACTACCTGATCAGTAAAGGAACAAGAACTGTATGGTAGAACAGTAGAAGCCACAATGCAATATCTGGCCTTACACTTTACTTATTAAATAGACTCAGCTCTAATTACTGTAAAATGGCTAGCCCTACATTTTTTTTTCCCCTAAGGTCATTAAGAGAAGTGGAATTCTTCACCTTGTCCTTAAACTACAGTGGAAACTGCTCAGTTCACCTCTTTTACTTGGTGTGTTAAATTATTTGTACAGTTTGAATTAATAGGACTATGTTGAGTCTTTGCTGTTGCCACTTTCTGCCAATCACTTAACAATACCCAGAAGCTAAAGTTTTTTTGCTGAAGCAGCCCTCAGAAAACAAAAAGCAGATGAAAATCCTTAATTACAGTAACAACGAGATGACTGATAATTCTGAAGGATCCTAACCTCAATCACTCTATTTTCTACCATAAGTACTCACTCCTAGACAATTAGAGGAGAAGAAATAAAATATCAGGCAAGATGACACACAGAAACATCATATTGCAATAGTTGATATTTGGTGATTCAAATCAAATTTGGTGAAGCCACCTTTGAGAAGTCTGTCTCCTCAATGCCTATAATTTTACACACCCAATAGCAAGTGAGATCTCTGCTGAAATCTGAGCAACATAGACTGCAAAAGTCTCATTGAAATGAGACAATCTAGATGAACAAAAACCAAACTGGCGTCTACTCATTTCAGGAAACACACGTAGCCGCACTGAGATAAAGAGTCCATTTTGCACAATGGCTATACATTATTGTGCAATAAAGTTTGTGATTCCAAATGTGATCCAACATGTATTGGAGTTTTGATAAAAAAGCACGGAGTTGGGTTTGTTTTTGTTTTTTTTTATAATGAAAAGTTCATGTAAAATTTGAGATGCAATGTAAAATAGAGCAAAATGCTGCTATCTACAAACTAGAAACACATAGGCACAATGTTCTCTACATTAGGACAGAATCGAAAGTAAATGAAAAACAGAACAGAATAGAACCAAGTTACGTCCAAAAAAATGCTACAGATTATATCCTTTACCACTTTATATAGGCCACAGCCAACCTGAAGTCAGTGCCTTTGCACAGGGTGTAAGTCAGGACACAAATTGACCCTTCAGCTCTGAGATTCCTCCAAGCTTTCCCAACAGCTTGCTGAGCATAATTTGGACTTGGTTATTTAAAGCCACACAGAATAATACAGTATGAAGACTGGTGTGAACAATAACTCTTGTACAATTTATCACATAGAGAAGAGCTACTAATCTTTTTAGGAAACAAGGTATTCAAAATTATTTAATGCTAATATTTATGCACCAGAAAGCATTCTAAGCACAAAATAGCTCTCCTACCCATCCGCACACAACATGCATTTGTGAACATCTGTAGCTACAATACACCATATTTTCAGAGAGTCTTGAAATTATCGTACTGTATGTTTGCATTTATGAAATTCTGTTATTAATACCACTCTCATAACAAAGATAAGCTGTATTTACAATACTAATACCTTCCACAAATAATTAGATATGTATAGCTCCACATATACTCTAACATGCCAATGATGGCTCAAGACTGTAAATTCAAATTACGTTATTGTAATAAACAGTAGTAATAGCAGTAACAATGAAAATAATTTTGACATGCTTCAGCCTAGCAGATTTCTGTGCTGCACTGTCAGATAAAAAAAAAGTAGTAACATCTTATGAACGATTGTTATTTTCTTAGCACTTGAAGCTTTTTATTTCCCTTAATACACACAATTATTTAAAAAAAAAACAAACTACAACTATATCCCCATTAAAGTTGTTATGAAATTGGACTAAAGTAACAGTTATTCTTAACAAAGCAGATGGATATCAATCCATCATTGTAATTAGATGACTACTGCTACATCCTTTTAAAACTTTATAAGTTGAGTAAGTATTGTTGCCTTTGAATAATTTTCATAGGACCTGGTATGAATAAGATTTTCTTTATATGCTAACTTAACAGTATAAAAGTAAAGATCCAAAATTTTGATATGACATTTTAAGAAGCATTTAAAATAATTAGAAAACAAGTGAAATCTTTGTTACACAAATACTATTATTACATGCTTGTTAAACAAGCATACATTCATTGCTTCCTAGGAGAGCTGGAGATTTCCTTTGCCTCAGTTAGCATCAGTACAATAAATCAATAAGAGAAATAATTTTTTTCATGCTTACAATTAGAGGTTACATATTCAATTCAACATAGTACTTAATATATTGTCTGTGTATATATGTAACTATATATAGTATATATATATATATATATATATATACAGCTATATTATAGGGAGCCAGTGAGCTCCCTATTTGAACTTTTTTGGTGGCATTCCTGTCGCAATGTATAGGATTGTTCTATTAATCTTCTGTTTGTTTTGTCAATATTACATAACAAAGGAAGATTAAGCATATTCTACATGATCTCCAACTATAACATTTCAGAAGGTTAAAAAAAAGTTGCACATAATCATCTAAAGGCCCTTTTTCACAATTGTTTCCAACTTTCATTTAAATAAAAACATTAAAAGCCCACAGTTTCCCAGACACAGATGGTAGATGCAAAGTGGGCACTTGACTGTCATTTAAATAGATTTAATTGTTTTCAGAAATTTCCTAATTCTTTGTTATATACAAGAAGAGAGTAAAAACCACCTATATCACTGAGAACATTCAAATACATACAACTGCATCCAAATTTGCTCTGAATTAGAAGCAATACCTTATTAATCAGTTGTAAGAGCACTCTCAACTAAGTTGGCATCTCCAGATTGCTTGGGAAATACTTAGATACATTAGATTTACAAAAGCTCCATGTTTAGCTTTCCAGGGTCCTACTTCCCACACATTCCATTTTTTAAAAGTTTATATTGAAGATAATTTTACCAAAGCTAGAAAATGCATTTGGTAAGAAGAAATCACACTATTATCAAACAAGAGGCAAAAGCAAAAGAACAGTTATCTGAAATTCCTCAAACTGCTTTTTAGTCTCTTTTAAGTTGTGTCAAACTTCATTCCTTATCTCTGTATGCTAAACCTCAGTCTCAATTTCTGCTTATTGGTTTTAGTTTCTCTAAGGAACCTCTGATGGTTCTTTAATGAAGCCATAAGATGAATATTCTCTGAAAAGATAAGCTTTTTTGGTTTTCTCACACAATACGATTCTTCTCCTCTCTCCCTTAACTTTTTAATTCAAAACCAATCCTAAACTGAACAAAGGCAAGAACAGCAACCTGGCTTGTCCCATTCCTGCAATCACATAAATCCACTCTATTGGATTCTAGGTGTAATTTATAAATTGTAAATATTTTCTATTTATCTAATTAAGGAATCTGATGCCCATAATCTCCTAAAATATGACAATTCTGTCAGATTACTAAATCTATTTTCAAGACTATGAAAGATTTTAGTAGATTCAGCTATATTGTATCTACATCAATTTCTTATTACAATTCTCATACAAAAATATATGTTGTATTTTTCTCATACATTCTAGAAGCATTTGTTTCTTATTATTCTCTGAAGCAGATCTGTATTATTTTCATTTTCTGCTACTCATTCAAGTCTTGGATGGTTTTTGTAAGACTTTTTGTCCTGAACAGGTGGCATTTTACTCAATTTTTATTTCATGCTAGCCAGAGCCATGCACCTAGGCTTTCACCTTTTTCTTTCAAGTTTCTTACTTAGCTTTTAATATGTCTCAGAATTCCAACATACATTATCTCTTTCATTTTTAGGGGGAAACTTCTAAAAAACCATTTAATCTATTTTTTACCTGACAATGCACAGCACTTCAAAATATTCTTTCCATTTGTTTACTCTTTGGTCACTTTCCTAAACCATTTGCTCAGTTTTCTCTTTCACTGCTGACATAACCAGCTCAAATGCTTCACTCGGCCCTGTTATTTGTGATACAATCCATGTGTCGTGCTTCTTTTTAAACATCCCTCTGCTGCTTTTACACTGCTTGCTCCTCCACTTGCTTTTCTCTCTGTCTACTTTCTTTCCATGCCTTTGGTCATCCAGTTATTCTGAGCTGTTTGATGATTTCATTTTTCATCTCCTTTAGCCTCTTACCTTACACTCACATTTCACCTATTATTCAGATTATTTTAGGATGTCTACAGAGCTCTAAAAGTGGGGTCTGGTACAATCAATTGTCCAGAAGTTGTTACCTTCAGGCTTCCACCAAGAGATAGTGATAAAACACAAAATCATGCACCAGACATTAGGGAAACAATGAGGACCTTATGGCCCACTGAACCAAATCTCTTAGTTATTTCTCAACCTAACCATTAAAACATATCCTAAAATGATGAATTAACCATAAATTAGAGATAGTTTATTTTCTATTTGAGATAACTTCCTATGTGTAAGGTTCAAACTTATAAACACCTCAAGATCATAAAACTTTCAGCTTTAAGACTTTAATAGAAAAAGTAAATAGCTGAACTCTCTACTCTGATTAGTTTTAAAGATAATAAAAAAATGTTAAGCTTCATTACATTTGGATAAAACTGACAAAAGAGATGTAAAGGCTCAAAACTCTGATTACAGGAGTCACTTTCATCTCTGCCAACAGATAAGACAGATATTCCTGTCAAAAGCTCTGTCAGCCCAACAGGACAGCATTCCAGGAGATCACCACCTCTCACTCCCTCACCTGAAACGGTCATGAAAATGTAGGAGGATAACCAAGAAATGAGTGTGGATTTGTAGCAGTCTTCACAGTGACATCGGGTATCTACGTAAAATGTTGTCATTTTTCTGTGCAGAATGCAGTTAACTGGATCCTTTTTTACCAACTCCAACATAATAAGTAGCCTTTGTTTGAACATCCCAAGTATCAAGGTCAGGACAAAGCAAAGCATAACATCAAGTAACACATTTGAGGGGATGGCTCTGGAGCAGCTGGTTAGCTTCCATGATGAATGAGAATTACAGCAGTTTTCAAGAGACCAACAGAAGGCTGGCAGGGTCCTAATCAGCTATAACTTCAGTTGTAAAGATCTAAGGAGACTAGAGCATTTCCAAAACTACAAACTTCTCTGGGCTTTAGTTTCAATAATTATAGCCGTGACAGCTGGACAGTGTGGGTACATGACTGGAATTGGTTGGAGTTTTTGACATATGGTGCTATTGGAATCCTGTCTGTCAGGAAAGGAGCATAAAATTACCCCCCAACAACTGGGGGCTGCAGTATATGTCATCTAGTCTCAAAGTAAAGGAGCAAAGATACTATTTTTGCAGGTTAACATTCAGTAAATGACAAAATGTCATTCAAGTAATGTTACAGCAGTACATCAGTGAAAAACACTGCAGGGGCAGAGGGGCAATTTAAGTTAACTAGAGGAAGCACATTGGTTCTCCTTCTGTGAGTGAACACGCTCTAACAAAATTTCTAGCTTCTGTTATTCTCCTGAAATAACCATTTGGTGCTGACACTGCGGGAAGCAGCTTCACATGACTTGAAAGGGACTCCAGGTGTGCTAAACAATAATTTCAGATAGGTACTTCTTCTTAAGTGTGCCTCTGATAAGGTCTTTTTCTATCCTGTTTTAGCCCATTTACAAGTTGTTCACACCCAGAAGGATGATAAGCTCTATCCTCCACCTAAATGGATATAGCTCTGTCAAAAAGCAGTGTCTAGTAGCCAGTGATTAATTTTTCCTTACAATCTTCTGGTTAAAAATAAACATAAAAGAAAAGATGTTTAGCATAATGAAATAACAGAGAACTGTTTGTCAGATAGACAGGACTTAATAAGACTGTGCAATCTCCATCCCTGAAGATATACAAAACTGCTCTAGACACGGTCTTGAAAAATCTCAAGTAGTTGGCCCTTAAATGACTCTCTGATGAAATACCATAAATTTTAGGAAACAAAAAAAAACAACATTAACTCCTCTATTTCGATTCTGCATTTTAGCACAATTTGTGCTAAAACTTCTGCAGTCTTTTGGGTTTTTTTTTAATGTGCTTATATTTTGAAGGGCCTCCACATTATCAGAAATTTTAATATAAAACATTGACCCCAGTAACTGATGTTTGTTTTCTACCTTATATGCCATGATATGAGATTTTAGCAAATCAATTCTTGATGAATCAGAGGAAGTAGTTGCCATTGTTTTTAACAAAGAACAGAAACCAAAATATCTTTAAAGATAAAAGTATCTTTCAGATATTTTTTCCCAAAAAAATGTGAACAAGTTCTTTCCAAGCAGCATTTCTATAGGCAAGCTCTATTTTAAGCTCTACTATTTTGTTAGTCTGAACTACTGTGGACTTCCTTCCTCACCATTATGTTAAGGCATTTTGGGATGTTCCCCTTTTGGTTTTAGTTTATGCCTCTGGGACCTTTTCTGAAGTTCATTACTTTTAAGAGGGAGAGAGGTGATAAACCTCGTAATAGGGTACCATGAAGACCATCTCACAAAAAGCAGAGAAAGTGGAGGAAATAGAATGAGACCCAGTACTATAAAACTAATAAAAAGGATAACACAGAATTACAAGAGTATACTCTTTATACAATTCTCTTGAGTGTTGAACAACAATGAACTTTGGTTTCTAGTACATTTAGAACTCTGTCTAACCAGGGTTCTCAAATGTGTTAAAAAATACCATATGGGGCTTAGTGTTTTTGATTAGAAATGCATTAATGTGAGACAACTGGCTTTTCCAGAAGAAAGGCATTTCTAGCAGGAGAAGGCTGCTATTATTTATATGAGCTGAGATCATCCCATTTTACTGATTCATTTAGACTGATGCCAACTACAGTCGAACACAAGCATTTCTTCATAAAGAAATTATGAAATCACTGGAGACTTTGATCTAACATCACCCAAGTTTTCATCTACAGGGACTCACAGAACAAACATTAGTCACTGGAAATATATACTATACAACATATCTTATAATAGAGAAAAGGAGAGAGAAGCCTATTTGATCACAATATTTGGAACCATGACCTAAAGTCATGGAAACTAACTTCTGGGTTTTTCTAGTTTAGATTTTTACATTAAGTATTTTCTAATAGAAAGCGGATCACTTAGTAGTAAAACTCTAAACATTCATATCCTTTGGCTTCTTTCCCACCATTGTAAGACATCTTTCTAAGGAGCTGTTTTTCAAAAGTGCACACACAACTACATGCACAAATAGACTGTACATTTATTTGTTTGCACTTGCAAATATGTGATCTGTGCTTTGTACTTCCAGACTTGGTATGCAGTGTTTGCTGCTAAAAAAAAATCTCCCCTTAGGCCTCTAAGACTATCCTGGTTGAAGAAAAAAAAAACAAAATCAAAGAACAAACGCCCTGAACTCACATCATGTTATGATTCAATATGAAATATATAAAACAACATAAAAGAAAAGCTCAGAAAGTAGATTAACAAGATACTCAACTCCATCTAATTTAACTAAAAGGTGATTAATCAGAACAGTGTCTGATAGTTGCTGTTACAAGTCAACAAAGGGTTATAATAACGGCCAAGACAAAAAGGCTACATTCTCAGAGCACCCTGCTCTAAATGAGAGAATTTTACAACAGTTTGATGAAGAAATATGAAATATAAAGTGTCAAGTAGAAGAAAATGCAATCAGTACACTGAAGAATTAAAGAAGGCAATAGCCTTGAGGAATGAAGGCACCTCTGATCTTTTGCACAGCATGGTCTGTCTGTGTTCCCCTTGTCAAACAGTAAATAATCAAAATCAATGGGAGCTATAAGAAGTCTAAAAAACTCAAAGGAAAAATAATTTCCAAGATATATCAATAATAAAAGTCATTCTCATGTTATATAATTTTGGTTATTAGGAAAATAGTAAAGGCAGAGACCTAGACTAAATTTTGTATTCTGTATTTCACTGATGTCTGTGAGGTTTTATGTTATTCTGGGCTTCTATTTTCAGCTCAGTATATACTTCTGACTAATCATTTGAGCAGAATTCATCTGTGGCCCCATAGGGAAAGATGTCCAAAAACCTCCAGGGGAGCAAGGCTTAGGAAAAGGAACTCAGGGCATTAGAACAGATACTAATACTATATGATCAAACACAGCAGGATCAACTTGAAGGCCAAAACTCTGTCACAAATCAAAATGATGGATAACTTTCTGGTGTATAAACCAGTGCAACAGGTCTATTTCTTGTTCTTACTACTCTAATGTGAACAGGAAAGCACTTTTCAGTCCTTTAGATTCACTACCTCACCTTCTGCCATCCAAATTTACAGGACAAGTTTGGAAGGAAGCAGCAGCCATCACATCATAGTGACACAAGAGAGATCATGAACATGCTGAAGTCCTAGGTTTCTGAATAAGACACAGAGACGTAGGACACAGATGACAGCAGCACAACAGGTACTGACTTCAGTCCAATTTAAGAGGACTGTTCTCCACCTTGCCTCCATCCATCTGGATTTGGGGTAGAAAAGTTAAGCAATTTCCCTGTTTGAAAGTAGTATGTTCTTAATATTCATGCAAATAGTTGTTAATTATCAGCTGAATTCTGCCATGGTATAGTGTCCCTGTATAACAATTTGGTGGTCTGTCCTGGAGCACCATACACTGACATGAAATTCAGGAGTACCTCTGGGATTTCTGTTCCCTAAAGTCAGCAAAAGCTTATAGTATGGCAGAGATGATAATGACTGTCAGTCTCTCAAGAGAAAGGCTCTGCTTGTGTTGCTCTTGAAATGAATGATGGAACAACATTAAAAACATCCTCACTGATGGAGGCTGACAGTTCCTTTACTGTCTAGAGTTAGAATTGCCTCAGATACAGTACATGGTACTGTAAAATAGAATGGTTTGATTGTGCATAGCGAGTCACTCGTTATGTCAGGCAGTCTTACACAGAATAAGGTAATGGAACAAAGGAAGAAACTGGCAAATCAGAGAAGTAAAAAATGGTTTCTTCCAGAACAGTTGTGTGGATCCTCTACAGCTAGCTGACACCCTCATACTATCAGATCTTACTGGAAGTTGAGCCACTTGACCGTGAACGCATTTGTTGTCGGTATATCATTTACTAACGATCCTAGGATTACTGCAGTTGTCTCTAACTGAATTTGGACATCCTGTTCAAGTGAGTAAATTAGGAGTTGGTGTTGCTTAACAAATCTGTAAGATAACTGGGCCTAATCCTGTCTATCCTGGGCGCATGTGGCTCCTGAAACAGGCATCTAGGAGGGAGACTGAACACTTTGATATTGTGAAAGACCCTGGCACTAAGCATGGTATTGGTGCTAGGATCATGCTGCCAGCTGGGAATATATAGTCACATCTTTGTGTTTAATACCATTTACATTTTTGACATATCAGCTGAGCCCCTGAGTGATTTCAAAGAGGTTAATTATAATCACCTCTTCCTTTTCCTAATAGTGCCACTGAAAGAGTAATGACCACACTTTTCAGCGTATCTGGCCTACGGCCTATCTGAGAAACAGGACATTCAGTGACACGGGCAGCATACTTCCTGCAGCGCTGTGTGCTTCTTTGAACTTCTGACATGTAAATATTGAGCTTTCTTACCTGGTGCAATGTGAAACAGTTCTTCAGGTCACAAGTTCTACCATTGCTTCCGGGGCAGGAAAACAACAATTTGGTTTCCCAGACTAAAGTATCACAATCAAGATTATAACCAACTTCTCGTTTTAATGTATAGCATTTCTTTCAAAAAGGCCCCCACATTTGCAGCAGGTGCAGGAATTAAAAAAAAAACAAACTAATAGTGTTTTAAACCACTAAGAAGCCTGTAGATGTAATATTTCCAAAAGATCAGCAGTAATGTATGGTTTATAATTGTCTTGTCACTTACTGTATACTGACTTTCATGACTTTTCTCACTGTTTTAGAGATTGCTGCAAATGCCAACAGGGAAAGGAAGTGGGTGTTCCACCTCTAACTAATGGCAGCATTTACTAGCCTGAAGATCTCTTCTTATATCCATCTAATAAACTGGTTTGTCAGTAGATAATACAAAATTCCTTCTGACACACTTGAAAACTAAGTGCCAGACTCAGACTATATTTTTCATTTCAGTACACAATATACTTGGATTTCCTATTAGCTTCAGTAACAGCATCCATACTGTTACCTTCAAATATCAAAGAGGGAGTAGTAAGCCCTCAGGTGAAGACAGATAAGATGTGTACAAGTCCCTGGGTAGAAAAACTCTTAAAATAATCATTTAGGAATTTTTTGCCTGATTTTTCTTGCAAACACAAAGGGTCTGGGAACTATGGAAGGTCTGCTGGACATACTCAGAGGTGGGTGGAATTCTATTTTCCTCTCTCTTCAAAAATACCTATAAGGTTTGTAAATATTCCCTCTGGTGCTAAGGTTTTGAGAAAGCAGTTAAACAGCAAATTTGAATGATTAATGATCCAAGACATTTTAACATGTTATTTCTCTATTTTCAACATAAATAGTGAGTAAAGGGTGTTTAAAACTTTAATGAATCGAACTATATGAGTAAAGAATGTTAATCATTTTAATTGCTCAGTAGCCTGAAATTAGATTTAACAGTCTGATAATGTATCTTTAAAGGAATACAACCCTGCTCTATAAAAAATCCCTTCCAAGCCAATTCTAATAATTTCTATTTATCTTTTATGACATTAACTGTTATACCAGTCTGCCGACAGACAGCCTTACGCTCACATTTAGTTTAAATGTGGTGCAGTATAGTTTTTCATTATCATTAACGTGCTCCTGGTGGGCAGAGTGCAATGCAGTGGCACTGGTCACACTTCATTGCTTTATCTCATATGACAAAGAGAGATGATGTGCCTCAGTCCAGGCCAGAAGATGAAAGCAAAAGGTGGCGATGGAAAACTCCCCCTGCTGCCTACGAACAGCAGAAGGGCTGCATCGTGTGACTTGCTAACAGCACGAAGGGGCAGACAAATAGATTTTCCTCTATATTTATAACCAGCATCATTCTTCCTTTCAGGCCTTTCAGTGCAGGTAGCTGTTTTATATGAAATGAACAATCTTTATAGACGTACCAGAGCCATAACAAGGCTGATTTTCAGCGAGGCTGAGGTATATAACTCTTACAGAATTGTCAGGCTTCTTGCTCAACAAATCAAGCCTAACTTATGATGTTTGCAGTGTAATTTTTATTCCTGTTTGACTAGCCAACTACCCAGTGGTAATAGGATGTTAGAAAAGGGCAGTAGCAATGTTTGTACATGCCATGATTGATAGGCAAACTCTGCATTTTTCATTTATATCTCCTGATTCCAAATCAGTTAAGTTTAGGAAAAATGAAACAAAATGGCAAGAAAAATGCTTGCAGATTGCAGCCCAGCACTCTCGTAGATCTGAGTTCAGCCCACATCTGCTACGATTGTCTGGAAACATTAAGATATCTAAATGAAAATCAATACTATATGTGCCAGCATTTACTACCAAGAACAAGTATCAAGAGACCTCAGCTAATCAGGCTTTCAAGCTTGTACTTGAGCCATAGTCTGAACCCCAGGGGTGTCTTAATTGGCCCTAGACTAATCATAGAAGAGTTAAATTTATAACCACGAAAGACATCTTGTTTTTCTTACCAGTCATCATTTTGAAACTGAAAGCCTCACCTGTGTGGTAGCGGATATATGGTGATAGCCACTGGTCATGCAAGAACTGCTTCTCACCTGTCAAAGGTAAAGAAAAGACTAATTTACTGCCCTCCATAAAACCAGTCAGGCACATTTAAGCTTTTGGTGGGTATATAGTGCTATCAAACCTTTCACATGAACTGCATATTTTCTCAACTTAAAAGCTCTGCATTTAACATTCCTGTGCTAGAAGATAGAAAGTTTATGCTTCAGAGGTAAAAGACCCTCTACACACTATGATCTCCTAGACTAATTTTTTTGTACCTGCTATGTAAATATATTTACAAATCAAATCCTCTTCTTGGGATGTTGAGGTTTTTTGTTGTTCTGCAGTGAACTCAGATGTGCACAGAAACTAACTCACAGTACTTTGGTTGACACAGTACAAAGACATGCACACACATTATTTTTCCTATACTAAAATAAACCTCTTTATTCAAAAATGAAAGTGCACACAATGTCTCTTTGAAGACTGTTAATTCATACTGTTAAAAATTATACTGCATCAGGAGACTGGGTTCCTAATATTTGTATTTGAGATGCCAAATGTGAGCAGATTTTATAATATTTTCAACAAATTAAACACAAAATATGTAAAATGTTTATAAAACTCAGTCTTCTATTTTGGGCTTATTTTGAGTAACTTAATAATTCTGCATAGATTTCTTTAAACAGTACAAAATAAAATAATGAATTAAGCCTGGAAATGTAAAATATAATGTTCTTCAGTTTTCTTCAAAAGCAAATGTAAACATCCCTGGAGATTCACATCTACCTGAAGTTTAATTACATTATTTAGATTCTTTGTCCCCCATATGTTAGATGTATTTTTAATGTGAAACTCTTAAAAACAAAAAGTTGTCAGACATTGTATTCTCTTCTCACCACTGTTAATGGTTTCTTAGACAGTGCTATCATGGAAACATCATGGCATGTTGTGATCAATGAAAACTTGTTTCTCACATGGCATGACGTTTCCCTTGGATTCTCATCTCCCACTAGTGCCTGCTGTGAAATTTTGTCAGTTTTTTACCTTTAAAGATCTCTCTTGTCCTCCATGTTGAAAGCTACTGTGTTATCTTCCCAAATCAGTCTTCCTGTCGTCTTTGCTGCTTCACCTCCCACTTCTTATGGAACAATAAGGCTATCTTCATCTTCCCCTTCAGTCCCTATGTCTGATAACTTACTGCTTTCTCACTGTGTAGCATAGAACAAGGTAATGAACAAAATAAAGTGGATAGTGAATTTCAGCAAAATCCACACAAATCCAGGGGCCAGAAAGGCAGACAGAAGTCTCTCTCAAACCACTGTATTATCTTTGAATTTCTAGCCTGGATGCTATGTATGCCAGTCAGCAAGAACATACCAAAAAGCATTCTAATCATCAAAGCACAGAATTAGGTTCAAAGATACCTCTTCCTTTATTTCAACTCTCTTTTTTTTCTTCCTCTTTAATAATGATTTAAAAAAATCAAAACTACTTAGTACCTCTTTGTATACGCAAATTTTTTTCAGTACAGACTCTCGGTTTCTCTTTACCTGAAACAAAAATTCACTATTCTCACTTTTCAAATACATAAGACAAAGGCAATCGTTCTTACGCATACAGAATATTCCTCCCATACAAAATAACAGCTCTTACAACTATACTTTCTGCCTCTGAATGACATCCTTTAATAAATCCTTTTGAAGCGGTTTTAGGGTTTTTTAGCTGTCCTCTCAGCTTCTCCACCACAGGTTGTCATACTTGTGGCAAAAGAAAAATTCTGCAGCTGCCCCACTTTATCACTAGTGGAAGATTTTTATTTTCAAATTAATGTGTTTGATTGTGAACTAAAAATAATTTAAGTGTAGTAACATTTTCCCTTCTGCTACCCTGGTCTTCTAGCAAAGAGGAGATATGGGAGGAAGGAAGGTGCGAACGTGTAAAGCTACTTTACCAATCCACATTCTATTGCATTGCACTAATGCTGTCAAAGTGCTTTTTTTTTTAACCATCCCTTAAATTCTGTTACACTCAAGTGCTATCTGAAGCTTTATTCCAGATGTGAAGAAAAAGATTTCCGCACCAGGGATCCACTCCAAAAAAAAAACAACAAACCTCACAAAAAAACATCCTATCTGCAGCTAACTTCAGATAAAATCCTTGTCCGAATAAAACCAAACGGAAATCAAACTGACTTCAGTGGAATTAGGATTTTATTCCACATACTTACATTACTCTAATTTAAGTCCTCACATACAAGGTAAGTGTAAAGAACCATCTTTGTACAGATCCAAGCTGAACTGAGCAGAAACTCTACTCTGTGGAGCTGCATGACATGGATAGGTAAAGATATAAAAAGAAACACAAATTTAGGATTTTAGAGGGGAAAAAACCTAATATCTAATACCTCTGAATACTTACAGCATTACAATAAGGCAAAAAGGTCAATTAATATCTATGTTATTTAAGAATCTTCCCACTCACACAAACACATAGTTCTGCAGCTCTCTTGGACTAACAAGTAGAGCCATTGAGTATAGTTTGATGCATAAGGAGCAGACTATGCTCAAAGGCAACAAGGACCACTCCCTTGACAGCAGCCTCCATAGTTCTATAGAGTGTAACAAACCACAAGAGATAGAGGTTCAGTTACTCAAGAGCTCTGTACCAACCCTGATGGAAGAAGTCTTCTATGCATAATAAAGAAGAGTATACAAGTCCTCTGCAGAGCTTATAGTAAGGCCCAAGTCACCTTAAACTCTCATTGAAAAGATGATTGATTCTGCTCTATTTTGCTTCTACATTGCAGGATATTTTCTCTGCTGTTTGCCTCCAAGTTTACTGGTTTTGTTTGCCAAGTCCTGCAGTTGTCAGATGAACATGAACTCCCCCTGATGGCGCACAGCTATTTTCCTTGTGATGTAAATCTTCCTTTTCACGAGCAATACAAATCACAAAACCACATATAATTCTACTTATTTTCATATGATACTGAATGAAACAACTTAAATCTTCTGCCAAATTAACAATCTTTTCTTGGCAATTTCACGCTAGGATTCTATGCCAACTTCTGTTTAACAAGCAGTGTTATTAACAGAGAAAATAAGTATTTTTGTTTCTGCTTTGATTTGCCTACTTGAATGTTAAATTTTCCCATGTATATACATACCTAAAAACTTAACAAAGACAGAGCAGTTGTATTATTTCCATAAGAATTGCTAACACACTCAAGTTTCAGACTGCCTAGAGTTTATCTGTGGTTGCATTTTCTTTTAATATTTTAAAAGCAATATTCAAAACAGAGCTTCAAGGCTCAAGCTTCCGATTGTCCTATAGACTGCATCATCACACACTCAAAGAGCCAGATTTTCTGTGAAGGTCTCGCCTCTTAGTGCTACTCAGAAAGTAGAAATGAATTAGAAATTATATTTAACTAGCCAACAGTTTATTCCCCTGGCACAGGGAATGCACTGTTGCTAATGTGCCAGCTCTCCTACTGCCACCCACCATCTCAGCATATGGGGTGTGTCAGGAGTAAAAAGGCAGCAGAACAGCACATCACTGTATTTCTTCTCTCCCATACAGCTCAGTTAAGTCACTAATACTACTGGCAGGTCTCAGAATTGCCTTTCAGCAATGCAGAGACTACAAGGTCAATGATGAGTACAGCTCTTCCCCTTGGGCTGAGCATCAGCCCCTGATTCTAATTCTCCTCTTCAGTTCAAGACTATTTTGTAGAGTATGCAACCAAAACCAAAATATTTTTTTAAAATGTTTTTGCTACTCATGGAGGAGTGTACAACGAAATCACAAATGATCTGACACTTTCTGCTTATCTGTTTCTTTTGTAATTCACAGTTCAATTGCTTTTCAAATCCATCCCTTTTCTTGTCATTTTTGCTGGAGCAGAACCCTTAAACATTCTGTATTTGTTTAGATGTTTCTTGACTTGTACAGATGTGTTGTTTCTTTGGAACACAATAAGAATAATTTGGTCATTAACACTTGCCATAATTGTGTAATGTACTTTTATAAGTAGACCAGTTGTGTCATCTTTGTCAAAAATGAATGTCAGTTCTCCATTGCTGCCTCTCTTCTTTGGCCAAATCAGGCCTTTATTTCTCTCTTGGAGTGTATCACTGTAAGATGTCTTTTAAAGTTGATCTCTAGAATTGCTTTCTGCAATCAAGCAGGTTTGAACCTAGAGCACAGATCGCAGAGGCTCCACAGTTGAGCTCAGTGACCAAGAGTTTCTTTGCATCAGACTGGACTCTTCCAATAGCCCAGATTTCAACCTGCATTTAGAACATGTAGAATTCATGCCACCTCTTGGAAGTAACGCCACTTTTACTACTTGTTTGCATTCAACTCATTTTGGACATAAAAAAAAGTTTCTTTATAGGCTACTAGTATATTCAGTAACGAAAGACTCAGTAAATCTGAAAGATTCATTAAACACAGTTCCAAAAAATGAATCAAACATAAAACAGAAGCTAACTTCTGTTATCCTTTTTTTTTTTTTTTCTGAAAAATTTCTACTAAATTACCTGGATGATTCTGCAAAAAAGACATGATATGACATAAAAAGGATAGTATCAGTTTAATGCCATCATTAGGTTTCAGAGTTAACAATTCATTAAATTTAAATAAGACTCTTTCCCTTTTGCCTTTGATGGTCTAGGAGTAATCTGAATTTTAAATATGTCCATATCACAAGTACAGGCAAAAACAGTAGTCACTTTTAATGGACTCTAAGATTTGATGGTGTATAAAAATTACAGTTTCACAGATTCACAGAATTTCAAGGGCTGGAAGGGACCTCAAAAGACCATTTAGTCCAACTTCCCTGCCAGAGCAGACTACCTAGAGTAGGCCACATAGGAACTCATCCAGGTGGGTTTAAACGTCTCCAGAGAAGGAGACACCACAACCCATCTGGGCAGCCTGTTCCAGTGCTCCCTCATCTGAATAGGTTCCCTGTGTTTCTCTGGAACCTTTTAAGTTCCAGCTTGTAACTGCTGCCCCATGCCTGATGTCACTGGACATCACTGAGAACAGTCGATCTCCATCCTTCTGACATCCACCCTTTACATATTTCTAAACATTAATGAGGTCACTCCGCAGTCTTAAAAGCTGACTTCTGGAACAAAAAAAGTACTCATTCTTTCCTTTAAGTAAAGAGTGCAATTAGTGCTTTTTCTAATACTCTAGAATCTAAATTAATTATGGCTATCAGAATAATTTTGTATTGGACAGTAAACTGAAAAAAACTGAATGTCAAGTAGTGACTGCAAAGTGACAAATTTCCTATGATAATACCATTTCCCTAAATATTAGTTTAACAATTTCATTAAAATACTAACAATAGCTTTAATAAAGTGAGTTTTACATTGGATACTAGCTGTCAGGTTGTGTTTTTATTCCATTTCAAAAAAATCTGCCCAAGTCTAAATTTTTTTTCAGGGTTTTTTTTTTGTTTGTTTTTACTTTACAAATTATATATATTTGTCACTGGCTAAACAAAGGCTCCACATCAATGATTTAACTTTTTCAATGTAATCCTTAGGCAGCTGAACTTTGCAAGTATCCAGCATTTCTGCAAATCAAATTCTTTTTTCTCCAGGCAATGCCTATATGATGTCACATCAATTTAATTTGCAGGGTCTAATCATACTGATTTAGATACCTATATATCAATCTGAAGTGCAGCCACGCCACTTGGCAGTGCCAGCAGAAGGTACTTCTGGGCTGTTAATCATGGTATAGAATAGTACTTGGTTTGAAATACCCACTTAGTACATAAGCAATGGTGCAGCATTCTGTTCCTCAACCTTGATCTTCCCACCTCAGATATCTGCTCAGACATATTGCTCACAGATTGCCTGTCCTGTTGCATGTTAGTAACTTTCTCCATAATTTTCAGGTGCAACAGTGGCATCACTCACAGAAATGTTCATTTGCAGACAGCAGACAGAACAAGGGACATAAACACCTGTTTTTAGGTGTTTCCATCATGTCTTTTTTATTTTGCCTCATATTTTGCACTCAACTCCAGGACCACCTCTCCTTCTTCATTTGATCATTCCAGTCTTTGAAGAGCCAATCACAAAGAGTTGCAAAGAAGGAAAGATCTTTGTACGGTTCATGCAAATCAAGGAAACCTGCATGAACTGCTACCTCATATGTTAAAAAAAAAATAAATAAATAAACCTTTTCATCCCAAAGCATCACAGGAAGATATACGGTGAGAAAGGCAGAGGGGAAGTAATGGTGCTAAACAGCAGTTCAAAGAGTGGGAAAAATAAACCATAAGAGGAATGAGTCCATGTGAACCAGAATAAGAGTGTTACTTCATTTCCAGGGAAGCTCACTCACAGTCACCTATGATGCCTTTTAAGAGAAACTCTATTGTTATATCTCTTTGTAGAGAAAGTAAAATATTCTAGGCTCAAATGCTTGCTAACAGCAAAAGTTGGTGTTACAGGAAAAGAGGAAAAAAGAGAGAGGAATAGCTTTGACCCCTTCAAAATATTTTCTGTGCTTCTCATATTACTATTGGCATCAAACACAAAATTACTAAGGCTTTTGACCATTTTTTTTTCTTTTCATTAAAAATGTCCTTGGCTGCACTGAGTTGAAAATATCACAATGGTGAAACAAACCAAAAATTTCTTAGTAATAGCAGTGTGAATGACAGAGTATTAGCACCTTTATCAAATGGGAAATGAACACAGCACTGAATTACACAGTTTTTATAGCAGATTTGACTGAAGAATCATCATTCATTAAACTAGTTTTGTAGGAGACTGTCTCTACAATTTCAAATTATTTAAAAAGTTTACAGAACATACATTTGTACCATCAGTCTCTGAATGTCACTTTGACTTTTGGATTTTTTTGTAAACGTTTGGTTTTGTGAATGTTTGGTTAAAAACTATAATGTCATTAGTTCCTGGATATTTTTTGTACCACGTTCTCAAATATCCTCTCGTTTTACCTTTGCACATTGTCATAAGTATTTTATAGTAGTATAATAATAAAACATAGATACAGCCAATGGTCTGAAATAACACACTTTCTGAAGCAACAGTAGTCTTGATGTGTTGATAACTTGCAGCTATACAATAAAGATACTGTGCAACATACAGGTATTTTCTTTCATTGAAACAGTCCTCTTAGAAATAGTTTAAGAGGGCTTTAAAGTAACCTTCTACGTTTCATTTTGAAAAGGGGGAGGGAAGAGAAAATTTCCACATTGTGGATTCAGTCAGGCGGAGGACATGACTTGTGCAATCCTAATAAATCAGAGCATTCCCGTGTGGCAGAAGCAACAGGGGAATAGTGTAAGAGCAGTGCTGCATGTTGACCTAAGCAAGAGCTTATCGAGAAATGATGTCCTCTTAAACAGACTCCTGTAGAGATGTTCTGCATTTCCTCTGACAAATTGTTAAGTGCCCTGACTGTAACATTCCTAACAAAATAGGGCTGATTTAGCAATGCACAAACTGCCCATTATCCTACTGCATAAAAAGGCCATTTAAAGCAAAGCCTTAGGACACTGGCCCATTGGAAATAGTGCATCTGAAAAATTACCCCCATCTTGTACCACCAAAGCTGTTAACTACCCTAGGGAATATACCTCATTTGCAATACAGACAAATGTTAACTTTAATGAGTTTAAAAACTGCCACTTTTCTTGCATGACTTTGATAACATTTGACATCTTAAGCAAATACTTTGGCTATTTTTTCACCTGAAATGCTACCTAACTGATATCAACTCCACATTTGTCTTCAGCTGCTCTTGACTTTCCCTCATCCAAGTCATAATACTGTGTAAAAGTGCAATTAACAACTACATCCACTCCAAAACAATGCTGGAAAGATTAAACAATCTATTTTAAAAAACTGTTCCTCTCTGAAAACTTTGCATGCTAAGATTACTACTTGTCATTATCTTCCTAAGAGATGGAGTACCTTTTTAAGAAGTATCTCTAATGAGATCTACAAATCTATGTGCAAGACAGCTTACTTTATTGTGTTTATAAAGATAAAAAATATTTTAAACAGGTTATGGCTCTTGGGACTGATAAAAACACAATGGGGAGAAGGTCATTTGGAAATGTTAATAAAAGTTTTCATAAAATGTGATGACTCTTAAGAAGTAATGTTTGGGCATAAAAAATAAACATGAAAGTATATTTCCAGCAATGGTAAACAATCCATCTTTCAATACCTAGCAGGCTCTCCAAACCCTTTGTTTGCTCTCTTGGTGGGCATTTCTAGCTGTATGGTTACCCATTTAAGACAGTATTACTAATAGCTGATGTAGCATCTTTGCCTGAACTTCACCAGTTCTTTTACAAGTTTCATTGAAAAAGAACACTCAAAAATTGTTGCTAAATATTGAATGATTTAAAAAGAATTTGGGAAGTCAGGTAATACGTTTTATCATACTGAAAACAATAAAATAAAAAAGTTTACAATACTAGTAACTGGTTTTCTTCTTGACTTTGTACACAAAAGGTGAAGTTCTCAAAGTTAATTGTAAAGGTACTCTGTGCAAAACCAAGTCAATTTGAAATCTTGAAATCTTGAATGTTGCATTAGCTTCAGACTTACAAAACTGATATTTCAACATGTAAGGCAAATGTTTATAATATTTCAGTTCAGTAATTTAAATAGTTCTTCAGTGGATGAGGACAGCACAGACCTAACTGAATTTTAAAAACCAGTTTTAGTGAACCCTGAGATTCCAAAACTGTAGTTGTTACCCTGTCATATATAAAGGTATAACTTTTAAGCTGCTTTCATGAACGCCAGGTTTCAGGTCATGCATCTCAACAAGAATGCAACTCTTTCAGTAGCAGAATAGACCCATTCAAAGACCTCAGAAATCCACGTCACCTAATACAACCTAAATTTAGAATTATCACACAAAAATATTGACAGCTCTTAATAGCCCTTGGACACATCTGAGAGGCATGTGATGGCAATACCACTTTTGCAGGTCTGGTTCTAGCAGGCAACATGAAGCACAAGAAAACGCTGTGAACCTTATTTCTGCCTTCATCACCTCTATATCATACACAGTAATGCCAGTGCTGGTTTCAAACAGTCTTTGACCTCGAGGAATGTAAAACAAAGACAAAAACCAAAAATTATTCTGAGCAAACACTGAGAAGACTACTCACCTTTGTTCTTACATACAACACGGTAGTTGTCTAAACATCTATTGTTTCCTGTAAGTTCACAGCAGCAAAGATTTTACACAACATTTAATATTCTTTCTAAAATTATAAGTACATAAAGTATCAGTACTACAAATTCACAGTCACAACTCCACCCATGTTTTTTGGAAGTAAATCTGCCTTAGTTTGTGGCTAGGTAAACCAACATCAGTTCAAAATTACACTAGTTGCCAACAAATCCCAGATAATGTTAATGTAGGCCACTCCCAGTGAAGACCTTATATAACTTGGCACATTAGAGAGGTGTGCTATTTAGGTGAAGCGCTTAACACTTTTCCAGACTTTTCTCATTTCCAAATATTTCTCAGGCCTATGAATGTATTTTATCTAGTCTTTTCTTTAAGATGATATGTATATATGCAGTGTCACCTAGCTTTCTTAGTTACTGACAAAATCAGCATGAATGTAAATAATACAGATATTCATGATACATGCTTATGCAGAATGAAGAGACATGGCAGTAAGTGCAAGCTTAGCTTTTGTTTCTAGAACCCATGTTGGAGGTTTGAAACTGTCCCCAGAAGACAACAATGCTATTTTGCATAGATTTGGGTTTTCAGATAAAAGTAAGTATTATTTCAATGTTAGAAAGGACTTATATGCTCTATAACAAAACAACAAGACCTAAAAAGAAACTGGAGATTATTGACTGTCTAAAGATTTACAAAATGCAGAAATAAAAACTTCATGAAATACAGTTTCTCTTCAAGCTCAGAGTCATTAGTAAGTTAATAGGATTTATGGCTTGAAATAGATCTCTAAGTGTCTGGTATTTTATTTCATCACTAGTAAAAGCAGACTAAAAAAGTTACATACTAGTTTTGCTGCGATGAGAGAACAGATGTTTGATGTTCTGGTTTATAAATGAGGCCAAGAGAGAGTGTATTTGTTGTGGAATTAATTGGTCCAAATTAAGCACATACTTTTTTTCCAACTTATGGTAGGAATCTATGTGATTTAATAAATATGATAAATAGCTTGTGAGAAAAACAAAGGATGATTCTGGGCCACCCCTGTAGTGCACAGACTGTCAGTAGAGTTTGGGTAACTATCATCTGAGAAAAGAAAGGAAGGGTAGAATCCAGCAGAGAGAAAATTTGAAATGTTATCTCAGCTTAAGAGAAAGTCTACTAAAAATCCTTCCTCCTAAAACAGCAGCCTGGACCAAAGAAATTATCTTTACTTCTTGAAGAAAAAATACTCAAAACAACCGTCTGTCCGATAACAACACATTTTAATTTGTAATATTTAAATTGGTAATGAGGAAGGTGTTCTGTCTGAATTTCCATTTCTTTCAGGGCCTAATTATGAAAGACAGAAAAAAATGTGCTATACACTCTCTTTCACATCTCAT
>WBNH01003813.1:57500-178794 GCA_013401255.1 Urocolius indicus
GACTCCTTGTTTCCTCTGCACCCCTGTTGCACTCCTTCAGTAGCTATTGTATATAGACCCTGGAAAACAGCAAACCCTCTTGTGAAAAACAGCTAACTCTCTTGTGGAAGAAACAACAGTTCCACAGTTTAAAGTGAGAATAATATGTTTCTTTGACTTTAAAAATACACTAAACAACAAGAAAAAAAAGAAGAAAGAAGAAAATTAAAGCCATGATAAAAGAAATAATCACAAGTTTCCCTCTCCCCAGCAGGATGCAGTAAGCAACCACACAATGGGATATTTCCTGCTCTAGTGACAGAATGCTGAGCCAGTTTTTGCTGTTTGTCTCTTGTTTTCAAAGAAACAAAGCGACAGCATTAGACAGGAGAAGCCAGTGTTACAGAAAGCTAATGTTTGGACGCCTAACTTAGCCTCCCTTTCAGTTGGCAATTATTAACTGATTTTTTTAAATGTAAATATTCAGATGCAATAACACACAATCATCTCGAAGAGAGGCAGAAAATATCAATATCTACAAACAGGCTGGCGTCTTTACAGAGGTGTGTATATATATACACACAGTCTCCAAAACCATGAAAATAAACACCTCTGAATATCTATCTTTATAAATCTCTGATAGAGTACCTACTCTCTACATAAACACAATAATTTTAACAAAAATATGTGTCTATCTATACACATATACACAGATTAATCCTAGACAATCTCCTGTGTTACTATTGCAGAAGTATGATTATATTATGTTACAGTATGAGTATGTTTGTATATTTATTATTAAAATACTTACTGTTCCGCCTTTTGAAGTAGATGGACAAATGATTTAGGAGTAGAAATAGACTAGAAACAAAATTAATGCAAATAATGTGTTGATTTTTTTTTAGCTTGATTAGCCAAGCCAATGGAAAATTCTAGAAAACGTATACAATTATTTTAACTGTCATAGACTGGCAATTGTAATTGACATGATTTGTACGAGATGCAGTGTAATAACTGAATATATTAAAAAAAAGTCTCATGGCTTGATTACCAGGAGAACATTACTAGTGCCACAATATTATTAACAACACAATTATCATGGCATCCCTAGGACACGCTCTTAGCACTTCAATGCATTAGCGAACCTTTGCTAACGAAGAAAAAATTAAAGTACAGCAAATTTCAAAGCACCAGTTGTACCCAATATCATTAAAAATTTATAAAACTTCCCCTGAACATGACAAGTGTTTGGTTTAAATGAAGATCAGCCATAAGAAGGAGCAGAAATCTTGTAATTCTTTGTCTCCTTCTCACTCTCCTTTTCTCTTTCTCTTTCTCTCAGACCTCCCCCAACCACCACCACCTCAATCCAGCTGAAATATGTAACCATTACAGAGTGACAGTTTGACACACAATGACCTGTCAGAACATTCATCTCTCAATGTTTTATTTTAGTGAGGAGCCAAACTGCAGAAAAAATAAGCAAGTTGTTTCAAGGCTTGGAATGAGATCAAACATTTCTGGCATCCCCACTTACCAGACCTTTGATTTACAATGGATCTGTCAGAAGCTGATTAGACAGTGTGTGTTTAAAAACCTATAGATGTTCCACAATTGCACAAGCTCTCCCCTTCCCTTTGCAGAGAGCATTTCTGCTCTTTGTTTGAATGGAGAGAATAAGCCAGGTTACATCGCAGAACCTTACACCTTGCAAGTGGAAAACATCACATGCAAAAACTGCAGGCAGCTGCAATTAAATCTTTTAGGTAGAGGCATTCTGCTTCTCTACTAAAAGAAAGCTATAGCTCTCTATACTCCGTAATATTCGTTATGCCAATTTCTATTACCTTTTCCTTCCAGGCCTAAAGTTATAATAGTCTGCAGAGAAAATATACCAAGGAATGGCTGCAATCTGAACATTATTGAAAATATGAGGAAAGGCAACATGTAGCTAAAAATTAGTCAGAAAAAAAGATGCAGGTGGCTAAAATATTCCCACACTGTAACATTTTTTGCTCATAATTGCGACTGGGGGGGGAAAAAAAAGCTAGAAATATATTGTTTCTATTTGTACCTAGAACAGTTGCAGAAAGAGCGACAGGATTTGTGCCTGGCATTAGAATGTGTAATTCCTTAATACTATATTGTGGCATATGGTTCATTGTAGCAAATTATGAATACATGTGTTTGGAGAGCTTTGGTAGTAAATTTGGGCTTTGTACATCTACAACAATGCCCAAATCTGACAAAGGTAATTTATATAATATTAAGTTAATACAGTATTATGAAATTAGCTCACCATAGTAAAGCTGTAATTTTTAAATGAATGACAATACGATGAAATGAAAACAAAATAAACATTAGCATTTTGTGAAAGGTAAAACAAATCTTCCAAAAGTCTGCTTTGTAATTTATTATAATGCAGTGTTTATGACTTCCAGTATATTTAAGATATGGCATCCCTTAACTGTATGGTACAACTACAATACTGTTCAGAAAGATCCCAGTCTTTCAGCCTCTCTTGTGCAATGTTCTCAATTAATTTAAGAGATAATTAATACTGCCTCTGACTAAGGCAGCAGCAAGTCAGAACTCTGGGATCTAGTCTTCATGATGCTCCTTACAGGTTCAGCACTGTGTTTGCTTGATGTGGAAAATTCTGATCAAGTTGACAAGCCTATAGGAACATAGGCTATTATTCTGTGTGTTCAAGATATGAAATTATTTTTTTTCATATCCATATATGTTACTGGGAAGAGGGAAAATGATAAAAGCATTACAATGTGAAGCCCTTCGCTTTTAGGAAATTGTATATGTTAAAATACATAATTTTGTGCTTTTAAGGAGAAAAGGAGCCAGAGCAGGGGTCAAAAATGAAAAGTAAAAAAAAAAAAAAAAGTTAGGTTGAGGTCATCCCACAAGAATCTGAAGTGATACACATTTTCTGATTTCAACTTTTTCAGGAAAAGAAGGAGCATTAAAAAAAAAAGCATTAGTATTTTAAGGCTGCAGAGAATTCATGTTATACTTGCTCTTTAAAAAGACATAATCACTGAGGGATGCCATGTAGTCATTCCCTGTACACCTCTGGTAAGTCAGAATAACAGTATTTGTCATCCTAAAACAAAAAGCTTTGTCTCAGTCCAGGTCTCATTTCTAATTTTTACTTTGGGGTTTTTTATTAGAGAGAATATGATTTCTAGGATTTCTTGTTTTACATGTCCTAAAATGCAAAATACCCTATCAAAACAGGGATTTTCTGTCGGACATGTAAAATATCAATTGCCCCAGATTTCATGAGACTGGAGCTCCATCAAATTGTAGTTACTAAAACCTGGAGGTTATGGTCTAGAAGAAAGCAACTACAGAATACAGTAGCTTCACATATTTGTGAATTTCATCTCAGTCAAAAAAGATACGTCACAGATGAAAATGTATGACCTTTCTTTGTGTAAGTGAAAACCATGTTATATGCTACTGAATATTCCTACCATCATAAAAATTTGCTATTGGTATTTATCATTCTGCCACACTATTTCATCTCTCTGAAACACAGAAAAAACACTTTTATCTGAGTAATCAGTGAAACATTAGAATTGTATTAAGAGGTTAAATGTATGAGTAAGTCATGAAATCAAAATTAGTACAACATATTCAAATAAAGTCCCACACAAAATGACTATATGAAACACATATAACGTGCATGTCTGTATACCAGGTACAGTTGTCTTGAACTCTTCAGTGTCTCAAATCCACTATATGATTCCAAATTTTGCATGGGGAAACCTAATGCTGAATAAGGCATGTACAATTGCCTACTGTCATATAAATCTTCGTTTGCATATCATGAACACTGTAACTTAAGCATCGAAGTTGGCACACCTTAATGTTGAAAATCTTACATATTCAAACTCTGTGAATAGTCTCAATTTTAGATGCTAACAAACATGACTTTGATACTTTCATTAGAAAAGTGAAACGTACCAAATAATTAAATTCAGAAAAGGAAAATTTCAGATATGAATGCTCTCTTATAGAAGTCCAGAACAAGACAACAACTGCTCTGTTGAAGAGGCAGTCTCTGCACACATTTGAGACTGGAGCTGACACCATGTGAGGTTTTTTTCTAACACATGGGTCCATTTTTCTACTCAGTAAACTGAAAAACAAAGGAAGAGCAGAACTTGATTCACAGACTGTGCTGCCTAAACACAAATTCAGACTGTGGATTAATCTGTTCATTTCTATTTAGCCACACCCAAACCAAGGCCTTTTTTTGTAGATTGTCTGAAGTAGGTAGATTTGCTGGATGACAATGCTCCATAAATGGAAATAGCTAAAGGTCATCCACCTTCTGGACGTCATGTAATCATAAGATATAAACCCACGGCAAACCAGACTTAAAAGTGGAATTATGTACTTCAGTATATGTACAAGCTATTTAAAAGTAATATACCTCAAAGCATAGCAGAAAGGAACTGAGAACCGTCAATATCCCTGATTGAATTACTGCAGAGTATTTGACCATCCATGGTTTGTATACTTAATAAAGGTTGTGAAACTTAATAGAGTTCCCAGCATTACTCAGTTCCACTGGCATGTATCTATATTATATTGCCTCAGCTATTCAAGTTAGGCATTCTAGATGGATTTTCCTTCTATTCACTTTCTGCATTTACAATACAAAAACATTTCTTCTATGTTACCTTGAATAATCCTCACACACAAACATATCCATATTTATACCCACATAAGATCTAACTCTGCTACTTCAGTGACAGACTCTACAAAAATTAACACTGTTGATAACTGCTATAGCATGTCCACGTGAACAGTTATGAAAGTGCAAAAAAGTAATAGTCTTGATGACTTAAAAGAATTACACCTTTAAAATATGCTACCACATCTGAATATTTTTACTTTTACCTATTATTATAAATACAGAATGGCAAGATCAATAGATAACATTTTCTAAGACAAATTTAAGGATATGGTCTTTGGAACTCTTATTGCTCAAAGAACATTTACTTCTCATTCTGTCTTTTTTAAATCAGTTAAATATAAACAAATTAACTTCCTATGCATGTTGCTTCTGAGTGAATTACTTTTCATTTTTAGAGTGGTTTTCCATCACTACAAACCTTTTCCTTTCCCTTATGCACCAGCAAACATACTGATACAATTTAAAGGTCATGTTCTTTTCAAACTGACAGGGCCCTCCAAAATTTTGACGAGAGTCCCTCCAAGAATCACACCATACAAACGGAAAGGAATTAAGTAAAGCATCACTTGATGTAGGCTCAATCATGTGAACTGATTAGAAAATGTAACCATGGAGAGAGGTGATTCAAAGTGTGACGGACAACCTTTCAAAGAAAGGAGATGTCATGTTGATAATAATAAGCAAGTACCTGACATTGAAGGAGGGGGTGAACACAAAGGGTCAATAAAGATATAATTGCCTTCAGCTACAATCAAAAAAAAAAAAAAAATCCCAAAACAAAACTACAAACACAAAACCACAAACACACAGAAGTCAAACCAAAACCCAACCAAAAAAAAAAAAACCCTCTTTTTTAACTTTAGGTCCTTTAAACCTCAACATGAATATTTAAAATGATCACAGTATTTCATCTTGTTCAAGACAAGTTTTAGCCAAAAAATACTGGAAAATGTATTAATAACATTTCAGTTGCTTAGTTCATTCTTTCACCCAGTAAAAAGGATACCTTAAAGTTCAAAGCCAAATATATAGAGTTTGCCTTAAAGGTTATATTGACACATATTGATCTGCATTACAAGTTAGGTCATATTTTAAAAAATAGCAGTGTGGGTTTTGGACTGCAATACCCACATCATTCAAAGAACTGATACAAGCAGAAAGTAAACACAGTCATTTGAAAGCTGTCAGTTATCAGGAAGATGACCAGTTCTTCTTTATACATTTTAAACAGAGCAAGTATGAATAATTTCAGGAAACACAGCATATGATGGATTATGATAAAAAGATCTTCTCACAAAATAAAAGTGACAGTTACTATGCATTATCAACGATAGATGAATCTGCAGCCCAAAAGAATACTCCACCCTCCACCCCATTTAATCAATATGGAGCTTAGCTAAACAGAAGAAATGGGTAAAAAGTAATTGAAAAGTATCATATTCCTCTCCTCTTTTTGACAGTAAACAATATTTAACCTATATTTTAAGTTTCTTTTTTCTTTCATACTTCTCTAACGGCTGCTCTTTCTTTTTCCATCAGTTGCTAAGATTTATAATACAAAAACAGTTCCAGCATACAATGAACTATTATGGTAACAATTTTAAAACACTACATCCAAGATCATTTTAATGATAAGACCTGTCTTCTCTTGTCTATATTAAAATGCACATAATGTATATGAATAAATGGAATCTTAACTGATTTAGAAACTATATTCTTATTGATGTCAAAGAGGTCAGTGAACACATTTACTGTTTTAGCCAACCATGGACTGAAGATTACAGTTACTTAAAACGTAGATATGTAGCCTTTCTCCTGTAGCACAAATCCGGCCCAAATTTGCACCACATAGGTTATCTTAAACAGTTCAGGCAAAATAAAGCAGATAAGTTCTTACTGGGCAAATGCCCATTTCATCAAGAAAGTAATAAACCATGGCACCCATGACAAACTTTGACGCTATTTGCCTGACACGATGCCTGTTCAAGGCTTGTCCATGTGTTGCAGATTGAAAACTCCAGGACACAACCAAGGTGACACCCCAGTCATACAATCTACTGCCTGTCTTGGAAAGAAGCAAGGTTTTACTGCAATCTAGGTCTTTTGCAATTGCTCCTTGGTCTGCTGGCTAATGAGGTCAGACAGTACCGTCCATTCTAGACATATTCTTTTTAGGGTATCATCTCTCCAAGAGACATTCCATGAGGACATATCCTTAAATGTGCCATCAAAGCAAATTATCACAATAGACTTTATTAATATTTTTATGAGGGAAAAAAATCATACTTCTAAGGAAACATGAAAGAACAATGGAATTAAATAGCAAATTAATTTCTGAAATTACGTAGATGTTGTTTATGCTATGGAAAGATTTTGTTACATGCAAAAACAAAAGCTGAAGTTAAGACTTGCAGACACTCCTGACTAGTGATCTTAACCAGACTTTCCTTTTTTTCAGCAACTGACAGATTCCTCACAGAGAGAAAGTGAGTGAGTGTGCCTCTGCATTCAAGTATACATGAGAGGACTGACTTTCCTTCTTTGTTTTCTTTTACTCTCATACCTCTTAACACAGCCATTCCAAAAGGGAAACCTGATACTGAGATCATTTGAATCCATAAGTGAATATCACAATACACTGATATAAATCAACATTTCTGTTGAGGACTCAAACTCACAAATTGCATGATGGGTGGAACTCCAAAGATATTCAGTTATCATTAATGAAATGCATACTCTGAAAACAAGTGTCAGGTTGGTCATCAGCTTACTATTTTGGGTTTGCATGGCAAGCTCGTGGTAGTAAGGGCATTACAGGGGTGGCTTCTCTGAGAAGTGGCTAGAGACTTCTCCTACATCCAACAGAGCCAATGTCACCCAGTTCCAAGACTGGCCCACAGCTGGCCAAGGCTAAGCCAATTAGCAATGGCAGCAACTGACAGATTTTCTGTCTGTCAGTCTGTCTGTTAGTCTGTCACTAACACCTCTGTGACAACATATTTGAGAGACAGGGAAGAAAGTTACTGAGCAGGTGCAGAAACTGCAGCAGAAGTGAGGGACAAGAACAACATCTGTGCAGACATCCAGGTCAGGGAAGAAGGAGCTGAAGGAGGTTCTGTGGCCACCGGAGTAGAGGTTCCCCTGTAGCCCATGGTGAGGCCCTGGCCCTGCAGCCATGGAGGCCATAGTGGAGCAGAGACTCACCTGCAGCTGGGGAGTATCCCACAATGGAGCAGGCAGATGCCAAAAGGAGGCTATGACCCTATGGGAAGCCCACTCTGGAGCAAGTTCCTGGCAGGACATGTGAACCCATGGACAGCGAGGAGCCCTCACTGGGTTAGGTTTGCTGGCAGGAACTGTGACCCTGTTGGAGACATTAGAGCAGTCTATTCTTGAAGGATTGCTTTCACTGTGGAAGAGACCCATGCTGAAACAGTTCATGAAGTATTATCCACGTTGGAGAAGCTAATGGAGAACTGTCTCCTGTGGGAGTAACCTCATGCTGGAGCAGGGAAGGCGTGAGGAGCCCTGCCCCTGACAGAAACAGTAGAAAAGACCATCTGTGATGAACTGATCACAACTCCCGTTCCCTATCCCCCTTGTGCTGTTGGACGGAAGGAGAGAGAGATCCAGGAAGACAAGAAGATGTGAGGGATATTTCTCATTACCCTACTCCATTCTTTTTGATAATAAAGTAAGCTAATTCTCAGTAAGTTGAGTCTGTTTTGCCTGTGACAGTAATTGCTGAATTACCCCCTTGTCCTTATCTAGACCCGTGAGTTTTTAGTTATATTTTTCGGTCTCCTGTCCAGCTTAGGACAGGAGTGACAGAAAGGCTTTGTTGGGCAACTAGCACACAGCCAGGGTCAACCCACCACACCTATCATTGGTCAGCTCATGCTTAAATGAAGATATTAGCCGCAGCCCACAGCAGCCACCTATTCACTGAAGGAGGTTAGGGGTCACATTGGAAATAAAAGAGAGAAAGGAGCACGATATTGGAGAAAGGAAATGGGATTTGGAATACAAATATATGAAAAATCAGAAATAAATCACACATACTAACATCTGCCAGTAGTGTCAGAGAGGCATAATGGGCAAAAGATGTAATAACTAATTGCTCAACCTCTATTCAGGCACATCATTACAGTGGTCATAGCCTGTGCCTATACTAACATTTCAGTCCAGAACAGTGGTAGAGCTTTGAACATTCTCCCCTATTTATCTTCACTTATTGTAGTTGGCTAGGTTCAAAAAATAGTTTTGATGATCTGATTCCAGATTCCTTACCAGAAAAAAGAAAAACCAAAAAATAAAAAAAAAAACAACACAGAAGCTCTGCTACAGATGTGTACCAGATGTGCTTCATCTTTCAATGGACATAAAAGATGCAAACCAATGAACTTTTTTTCTGCCATGTCCAAATACATGCATGGTGGGGACATTTGGTTTCATACTAAATCTAGTCTGAAGTAAAAAATGCCAAAATCTACTTACTGCAGGTATGAGGCCTCAGCATCAATCAGTTTGATTAACTGATCTGTTTTTAAGGTTCCAATTGGGAGAGTGTCTTAGAAAAATGTAAGTGAAAATGAGATTTCAACCTCTGACAGAGAGAGGTGACATATTTTTGTACATTCTTGTTTAAGCATATGCTCGGTGACAAAACCATTTGGAACATGAGACCTCATTTTCAAATTACGAGTCAGATAAGAATTAGTTCCCCCACAGAAGATTAAGTTCCGATGCAAATAGAAGATTGAGCCATCCCATCACTGCCTATGTTCCCTGCTATGAGATAATAGGAAGGGCATAATGCAAAAAAGAGGCCAAGCATTTTAGGGAGAAGACATAAAAGCAAAACCCAGGGGTTGCAAAATCCACATGAACTAAACCCATGACTCAAATTAGTATAATTGAAAACCATTAAGCTCAGCTCTGTTCAACTAAAAATTAACTTTATAGAGACTATCATTATAAACTATTGCTTCATCAGGAAATACATCATGGTTATATTTTATAATTTTTATCCTCTCTTCCATGTAGCTATTTAGAAAGCAGTTACACTGAGAATTGGATCTTTCCAAAATTGTTAACAAAACACATTCCTTTTCGTTCATGGCTAGTATTATGAGAGTTTCTGTCTTATGTCACTAATTCTGACATATAGAGATAGAACATTCTGGCTCAAAAAATACTAGACCATCATTTTATAAGAAGATATTTCATAGACCACAGAAGTAGTTAGATTTACTACTGACAACAACAAAGAGGTAATAATAACCTACTCTTATATAGCCCAAGGACTTAGATACTAAAAATTCAATTAACAATTATTATCACCCAAAACACATATATTGAAAAGTGAAGATTGAAGTCTTTTCTCATATAGCTCTGACCACAAAGATAAATACTGCCTTGTTTTAGCAGTATAATTTTTAGCCCTCTCATTTTTCATCCAGTTCAAATTGTTTGATTCTAAGACTCCATATTCCAAGCAGTCAGAGCACTCATTTATGTACAAAGGCAAACGTGCATTTCTTAGAGATGAAAGGCATGAGAGTTGCCCATAATTTTGCCACAAATAAACTTTTCCTTTAGTTTATGCTACATCATGCCCTTCCATTTGAGTAGTTTTGATAAAGACCTGTTACTCCCTTTTCTTTCACTATACACAGTGTGGATACATTAGATAAACACTTTTATATGTACCCGTCAAGGAGAAATATCCCACACAATGAAGCAGACCTTGTGAAATAACATTTCACTTATCTGTTATGTCTTTCTGAACCTTTCCTAAGAACTTTAAATCTCTAATGCCAGCATACAGCTGCATACAGCCTTGCTCCAAGAAATTTCTATTCCGAACGACCAGTACACAGATATACAGGTGAAAAGTGCTTCAACTGTAACAACACTACTTCATTTGCTTTCTTTCTTGTTACACTTATTTTCATAACAGTCAATTTACAAGCATACACAGAATTTTGGTCTTCCAAATACTTTGGAGAGATAGATGATGTAGTCTAAGCCAAAAATAGATATAATCTTTATCTATTAGGATTTTTTAAAAAATTTAGTGAGTCTCAGTGGTTTACTAGTACAAAATAACATGTGTAGCTATACTCTAGTTACAACAACATGGCCAGTATGAGAATAGAGGGAGCAATAAAGTTTGAAAGTATAGCAAATATAGGAGAAAATATTTGAGTTAACATAGTATGACAATAATAAGCTTATTTATAAGTATATGCTTTCATACTTACCTGTATGCTTGTAATAAATCTGTAAATCAAATAATAAAAAAAACCTGTTGGATTTACACGCTTCTGTCCACACTTGTCAATCGTTTTTCAACAGCAAGTATTTCAAAATTGTGGTTTTAATCTCTACTAACAACAACAACAAAAAAAAACCAGTCTGTTTCACTGAAATAAATTGACATTTAATTCACTCTTGGAAATTTAAGTTGTTCATTCATTGCTCTTCTACATTGACAGATAAGATTCCTTTAACGTTTCTGTACAAAATAATAAATACAGTGTAGTTAAATTTTAGATAGGAAAACATTATGCTTTGTCTTGACAGCACCACAGTTAGGCATAAAGTTATAATGTTCAAATAATCTCTTCTGAGACTGTCTGTCATGAAATATGTAGTCTTTCAAAGTTTATATATAGCTGTCATTTGATTCTTCCTGAAATCAGAAAAAGAAGGATGCATATTCTGATTCTCCATTTAAAGATCAAGTTTTCTCTCTCATTCAGCCCCCCTTTTCCATCCCTATAAATAGACACAGGCCTATTAGAAAGTTATTACTTCAGCCTAGGTGAAAACTGGTGCTAACCACAGAAGTTTGTTTGTTGCTGGATTGTGTTTTTTTTTTTTTAAAGGCATCAGTCCAGTGAAATGGCTTGAAGAAGTCTAAATTCACTGCTCATAGTGTAATCACTTCTTTTGGTCTTACTAACAACGATGATATTTTAATTAGTGATCTAGGAGTTATTTATTCAATACTAAATAAACAAATGCCTCCATCACACTTCATGTACATGAAGTAAATCAAGTTCCGTTCCAAAATCTCATACACGTATACTTATTTCATGCATAAAAGATGCAAAGTATCCATTGTTCCTTCTCTAGGAACCAAGAGAATCAAACCTTCACGTTCCATAGTCAGTGCATTTAATCTCACATTTCCTATGCTCTTGAACACTTGTCTAATACCTCTATATGTAACAGATTTGTCTTGAAATAAAATTGCACATTAAACAATGAACTTGTATGATGAGAATACATTTTCAAACCCACGAAGAAAAAAGCAGATGGTTTAGCAAACAATAAGATGTAATATTAAATTTAGATCTTTCATCATATATTCTCATGATTCGTAGTAAGGTCTCCCTTCAGTTGGGTACTTCTCTCTTATTTTTGTTGTTAACAGATTATGAAAAGTCTGTCATACAGTTCAGAATTTTTGCTTTTTTAACCATGGAAGATGAACCACACAAGTTCCCATACAGAATGAACACTATATTGAATTTATCTGCAAAGCAGCAGCCACCCTCAGCAACTACTGCACATGTACAGATTAATTTTGTAGTATATTATTAGGACAGATACCTCAGCATGTTCACGATGGAACCTATTATTGAAGTCTCTTATGTTCTAAAAGCTATTGTGCTTACACCATGTATGTTATTGAAACCTCTGCAGACTTTCAAGCAAAAGGAGCAAGGGGTATTCTCAATCATCATTGTACACCAAGGTGCTCAAAACCATGTTCAGAATTCAAAAAAGAAATAACCAATGCAATAGGTCACAAAACACTACTGGTTGCTGCAGAGCAGACAGAATTTTTTAGTTTAAGTATTGTACACTGCCTTTTTCCTCTACAATCAATAGTCCAAAAAGGTGCCATTGAAAAGGAAAGTGTTCTTAAATGACAAACAGTGCATCTCTATTTTAAACACTATTATTTAAAGAGCGCTCTAAACTCAGTGAGGGCATCGTTTCACTTGGAGAAAGTCACAAGAAACAAGCCCAAGAGAAATGTGTGCTGACAAAGGAACTTGTGCCATCCAAACTTAAGCAGAAAACAGTCTAAGTACCCTAACCTTGCATAGGGGAGAAAAACAAGCAAATAAAAGTCTTAGGAGTCTTAAGGGGATATTTATCTTATGGCTCAGATGTTTTGAGTTATTATGAGATCTTTGGGATGCAGAATTCACAGCAGTCATCAGGCAGGCACAGGAGTTTCTACACATTTCCACAGATCAGCACATAGGGTAATGTATGTAAATATTGTCTGATAACAAAGGCTGTTGAGAGACTTTTAAGAGTGATATGGACAGCCACAATGAAGTTGAGGAGTACTAGGTATTCTGTCAGCATCCTTTGACCTCTAGCTCCGTCTACCAAGACCTCAAACCCACACTCAGCACCAGGAAATGAAAACCTTCAGATGGCCTAAAACAAAATACTGCCTCCAGAAATCAGGTTTGTGTCTGATGTCTAAAGCAAATCCTTAATGATCTAGATATTCTGCATGAAGCAGAGAAAGAGTGAAAAGCACATGAATTTTTATGTGTAGAAGTCAATTAGTTGGCTTAGCTAAAAGAGAAAGGAGACAACTAAGTTGTCCTCAGGACTTCTATAATTCACTTCCAATATTCAGAGTATACTACAAGGTAATTTCCTTCCTCTGTTTAACCAAGACTTCTCTGAAAGAACGTTATTGCTAGTTCAAGATTCATCAAACATTTTAATGCTACTAAAATATTACATACTAAGAATTATTGGGAAAAAAGAACTTTTAATTTGAATAGTGATTATTTATAGTTTGGTATAAATGAAAAAAACTACTGAAATATTTTTGAACATCAGAATAAATTCTCTCTAGTTCATGATAAACATTTACTTTCCCACTAGAGGAACATTAAGACATCAAGAAGTTTTTAGCAACTCCTGATAGTTAAAAAAAAAAGGAATCCTCCCTGTCCAAACTTTAAAGACAGATCGAAAGAAAAGAACTAAGAAAAACCTGAAGGGTAGAGAAAATGGCAGTTCTGTATCTTTACTCACTTTGCATTTGTTTTCTATTAATTAATGCCATCTGGAAAGGCTAAATTTAAACCAAAAAAATATAGTCTGAATATTCAGATTCAAACTCTGTTCAATAACATCTCAATTTTAATGATCAGCATTTCCACCATAGAATGCAATGACTCAAAATATAAACTTCTTCATTTTGCAAAACACAGTGTAAATCATACACATTAACCCCTATACTGCAAGCCGTGACTGTTAGAATTGCACAGAAGCAGTTATACAATTCAGACATATTGTTTGGGCAATATATTTTCGTTCCTTTAGCTGCTAAATCTTCATCTAAAAATGCAGTCATTTCAATTAAAGTAGAATATAAGGCATATAAAACATAGGCTAATGTCTAAATTTGAAATGCAATGTGTGCCTTGAGGCACTGTATCATAATTCAGTCTTGCTTTCGTTCTGTCTAAATGTGTACTTACTAACAATAAAGACAAGCTCTACTTTGTTATACAGGTGGAATTCTCATCTCTCCTCTCTTTTTTATTTGATCTTTTCTACCTCAAAGTTGGCATATTGAAAAACTTTTTTGCAAAGTTTATTCAGACTTTCAGAGTGACCTCTAGTCCTTATAACTACAGCAGCTCTGAGCTACTTGAGACATTGATCATGTCTACATCCGTGTTTGTACAATACCCACTGTAACAGGACATCGTCTAAGTCTGAGGACTCTAGGCAATATTGTAGCATAAATATTAAATAATAAGTTCTGTCAAGTCACTGATCTGTGAACTACAGCAGATTCACATGCCAGTGTATTGTGCTTCAAAGGCAGCCCTTAGCAATCAGAATGTAAAATCTCTATGGTCTAAAGAAGTACTTAATTTACACAACAACCATAAAATTAATACAAATTACATATATTCAAAACTAGTACATGCATAAAAATTTACATTTATGCTACAGTTAAGAAACTTCAGCATTTTATTTTCTTTCAATAATTTCCAAGATCAAAATTTTAAAATATTGAGAGATACATACATATATTAGTAAAATACTCATCAGACAAGTTTTATCAGAACATTGAAATAGATCCTGTTAAAAAGGAAAAATATGCTCTGCATTAACAGACAAGAACAACTGGCAGTTTGTTTAAAACAAGAATTTCACATGAAGGTACTCAAAATAGGACTAGAATTGTTTTTGCCATTTCATCCACTCATAGCCAATAATTGTATTATTTTCAACCATGTAATAACAGCCATACCTTGGCATTCAGGTTCGTTTCTGTGGAAAATGCAAGTTGAGCTATCTTACTTGGAAAGTTGAGCTTGCATAGAGAGGTAAAAAAAGTTAAAGGGAAGAGAAAAGAAAATTGCAGTTAAATACAGGAAAACGCCTGTTTGGTTATCTTATTAACAGAGGGAAAGAAAAAAGGAAGAAAAACACAACCATTCCATTACTCTTTTATAAAACTAAATTAATCACAGTTAAACCCCAGTGAAATTTTTTATTTTCATCCCACTTGTAACTAAAGTAGACATTTTGTATAGCTTTGGAACAGGAGACATATGCTTCAGAGTAAACTAAGAAAGGTATTTTCACATTTTCCCCTGATAAAAATTCCAGGGGAAGACATTACATAGACAATAATGCTCCTTATGGGTTAAAGGAGTTATACACACACAGAAAAAAAACACTTTTAAAAGACCACCAATATGACACGTGTACACTCTTGTATGTATCCTAGCTTTAGGTAAAAACACTTTGGCCTGTTTCCAATAGCTATGTAACACAGCTACAGTAGAAGTCCATGAAACTAAGCATTTTAAAACCTTCTCTGAACTAATGAAAATAATAAATGAAGTTCTAATTAGTTTAAAATCTGAGTGACTCACCTGAGGAAGTATAAGAAAACCAAAGATAAAGTTAAAACTAAGACACTGGAAATCTAGATGTCACAAAAGAAACAAACTAAATACCATGCATTTAAAAGAGAAAAGAAAAAATCTGAATGTTTTAGATGTTTTGTCTGCAGAGGAAGAGAAACAACAGCCTCTCTAAAACATGTTCTGAAGTACGCTCTGAAAAAAAAACAGTGGATGCTAAAAGTCTTATTTCAGAAGAAACAGACTATTTCATATATTTCTTTCTATCATCATTAGGTATCTTTTATTTTTTCCCTTATTGCTGAAAATAAAAAGTTACTTTGCTGACATTAAAAGCTTGATTTTACAAACTATTTAGTGCACTCTAAGGATACTGTTAAAAGACATTGGCATGTTGATGTGAGCAGTACAAAGGTCAGCGATTTGGAGGCTCTTTCAGACAATTTGCCAGGATTTTGGCATTTTGTAAGCACACATAGGACAGCTCTCCAGCAAGCTGACCTTGACAGTGAATTGGATAAATAAACCTTCAATTTACCCCCTCCAGCTCAATGCTAGCCCAGCTGATCCCTCTGGAGCCTTCACCTGTCCATATCGTTCAACTGCCTGCAACTTTCAACTGACGAACATCCACAGCTTTACAGGTTCTGTGACAAACACTATCTAACAGATAAGGCTTCTGAAAAGTCAAAGTCAATAGTGTTTCCATTGAAAATTTAATGCTGCTTCCATCTTTACCCATCATTCTTCCTACTGTTGCATGTATCCCAGGAGGCACTTCAAGCAAAAGCACTACTCCATAACAGGTAATGACGTGGCATTTAATGATACTGTCCAAAGTGATCCAAGCCCATGGAAAGTAATGTGCACTCATGTACCAGATAAGCACAGCTGAATGTACTAGAACAGCAGTATCTTTCACTGCACTGTCACTAGATACAATGTGACATATGCTCTGCCATTGTACCTGGCTTTTCCTTTTACTTCACCATCAGAGGAAAAGAGCATTTTCAGATACACAGCACCAAAGTGTTAAGGGAATTCAGTAAAAGGTAGGATGGCAACATATCCGTAATTAAGTATTCACAGCCTCTTTAATACTTCAGTGCTCTTGGATTCGCTACTAAAATCTGTGAATTATACCTCATTGAAGAATGTCCTTAATCGACTCTGACATGTTTTATTGGAGGCAGAAAAAATGTTTCAGTATGATAGATAAGGTTAAAAATGTTACTACTCTGATCATTTACTCTAGTGCCGTGCAAAAAAACTCTAAAGCCAAAAACCATTTACATCATTCATCTGATGCAATGGAGAAAAGAAAGCATTATCTGACAGCCCATTTTAGTTGATGGGACAAAGTGCACATTTTCAATTTTCTGACAAAGTTATGTTGTTTATGTAGATAAGAAAAAAAAGAAAAAAAGAAACAACAAAAGCACAACTGTAACATTTCTACCGCATGCCATAAGGATCTGAAATTTAAGTTAAACAGCAAAGTACCTTGAGACCACACAGAGCATAGCATGAAAAACAAAAATCATTTTTATGGTTTCAAACCAAATAATATATTACATGTTTTCAACTCTAATAGCAGCACAGAGTTTTGAGGCAGCCCCAGAACGTTACAGCAAAGCTCAGCATGACATCTCTATGCATGTACAAGAACACTTCTCTCGCCGTAGCATTACCAAGGAGATAGTTTAATAAAAACTGCTGAAATATTTTTAAGTAAACATTTTAACAGAGCTTTTCTTGAACTAATTTTTGTACTCTCCAGATATCATTTGCTTCTACTTACTCACTGCAAAAGGGACAAACAGGAATCTCATACATATTCAATTTCTATTATTAGTTTTATTAGAGCAATCCATGACTATGCTGGGAAGTTAGCAAAGAAAAGCAATTGTTTAAACTCGTAGGCAGTGGCTACTCCATGGGAGGACATGACATTGGCAGAAAAAGATGGTTATTAAATTATATTCCTTAGGACATAACACATTAAGTTTCCAAACAAATAACCTATATGTTTAAAGCCTATATGAACAGGCTATATGAGAGAGAGTGATTTTATGTTTTTGGAGTCCCTATTTTGCTTGTTCACCGCCAAAAAATGCATCTTGGCGGTCATGTCAGTAAAGCAAAATTCCTAGAAGTAATTTTATTTACCACTTGTCTTGCAAGATTACCATTTCAACACAAATTAGGAAGAAATAGTGTTTAAAAGTGAAGTTATCCTATTCCAGTTCATCTTACTACTCATACACCTGAAAGTAAGCACACACCCCAAGGAACTGGCTCAGTTACCTTAGGCTTTGTGGTACACACCTAAATTACTAAGACATCTATGAGCTGCACCATTACCCATTAAGAAACCAAACTGAAAACTTAGATAAAATTGGCTAAGACTCTAATTCTACAGCCTGAACAAAACGTCAAATTAGGAACAGATGTTGGATTTTATTCTTTAAACAACAGTTCTAAGTAGGACAGAGAAAGATCCGTCTTCCAACCCTACTTCTGCCTGAAGACAGTATGACCCATCTTAATGAGGCTGCTGAATGCTTTATGAGCAATTCCATCCACTAGTTACTATACTCTGGCACCAAAATTGAAATATTTGTTCTAAACCTTGTCATTAGGACAGTACTGCATTCTGCCAAATTTCCAGTGCCAATTCTTATATTCCATTGTGTTGAAGTGTTTCTCCAAAACCAAACAGATAACAGGAAGTTCTGCCTATGCAGCCTGTAATATCACCAGCTCATTAAGTTCCCCTTTCCTAAAGAAATGGAAAGGGAAATAAATACTGGAGGGGAGGGGGGGAAAATCCCAAATCTCAGCCACGTCCATTCTACCTGCTGTTATCTACCTTTATTTCTGTTAACGTGGTTAATTACAATCATAAAGATCCTCCTGAATGAGGAGAACGATTCTTCCTCCAAAAAACACAGAGGTAGAATAAGAGGCAAGGAAAATGAAAAATTCAGGGCAAATTCAAAAACTTTGAGAAAAAAAAAATGTCCATACACTCAGTAGGATATAAAAAGTAAAAATAAAAACTCCAACACAGAAAAATATGTGGCATAAGAAAAATATTTGTGTGTCATAACAGGGACTGTCAGTCACAAACCTGTGCCTCTGGTACACTGTAACGCATTACCATATACACAACCATGACCCACAAAAAACGGGAAAAAAACATTTCCTGAAAACTAGACTTTTAAAAGCATACATAAATTTGAGATGGAAAAAAAAAAAGCTTTCCTACTTCAACTTTATTTTGTAAATAAAGTGTGTGCTTTAGAAGCTAATCGTCACATGTGAGAATGAGGTGTCTCTATCTGCCATGTAGCCATTTTCAGCACTAAGACTTCTGGCCACAACTAACCATGCGTTTTCCACAGTAACTGTGGAGAACAAAGAAGATATAAGAGTTAAAAGTAAGGACTAATAGTGGTAAAAGTAAAGTGATATTTAATACAAAAAACCAGAAATGGGAGTCTGAGTCAAAATCCACAATCTGGAGCTACCTTCCAAACCTTATTCAAACATAGCATGAGGTTACAATTAACCCCAGAATATTTCACCTAAAACTGGTATATTCTTGATGAATGATTCTTTACATCTGCAATTTTTCACCACAGAAATTAACATATCATCTCTGCCCATATATCACAGCCATGCACACAGAAGTTCACTTTTCTGTGCCTCAGCTTTTTGAATCCTGCTTTCATTGCTTTCCAAATTATTTATTATATTGTTTTTTCTGCATAATAATTGCCTTTCTTTTATACATTGTGGGGCTTGTGAGAAGGAAAAGAGGACGAAGGAAAGAAAGAAAATGTCCTTTCCTTTTTATTAATTTTCAGACTGCTTTTTTTTCTTATTTACTTTAAAGATGTTTTACTTCGCAGGCAGTATGTATGCCATTCTCTATGAAGTGCGAGGTGCAATTGCTGCCCTAGCTCCGTGTGTGGCTGGGACTTTAGAAGTCAAGGATAAAAGAAACAAAACTTTTTTTTTCTTTTTTTTAATTCTGAAGTGAAAAAATCCATTTGATTTCTTTTTGTTTATTGCTGCATTACTTAGGTAATTGCTTGAGTTGAGTCAGACTGACAGCAGGGCTCTGGACCTTCTGACTCCAATCCTTTTGCTTTGTTTGTCTCACTTATTAAAAGAATATCTTGGCTTATGTGATGAGTATTATTCAAGTAAAAGTTAAATCACTTACATTTGCAATCTAAGTCACTGACTGACAAAAAAAAAAGCCATGCCAACTATTCACAAAGACACTCTAAACCACCTGAAAATCACAAGCTCAGCCTCCCAAAAAATCAGGTCATCCAAAAAAAAAGATTTATGAAGATACGCAAAGCGTTTCTGTGAAACAAAGCCATGGTGACCTGCGGATAAGTACTCACACAGAAAATGTAGCAAAACTTGGCCCTGTTTAAGTAGATCACATGCAATCTCATGTAGCTTATCTGAGCAAAATTTAATATACCCTCTGCCTCTCACAATGATCCAAAGACCTGCTGCTTCAAACAGCACTCTCCAATAGCTTCTAAAATTCTTGATAGAGATCAGGCTCCTGAAAGCTCTGATATTAGCTATATATTTGTTACCTCAAATTGTGCTGATATCCTCTATTAAAACTCCCAGATTCACTAACAACAGACTATTTTTTTAATGAAAATATTAGGTTATAAGATAAGTAAGGAAAAAAAAAACATTTTTTTTTAGATTTTCATTTATATTTTAACCTGATGGACCAGACACACACTGTTTAAGAAACTAATGTGTCCAGGCTTTCAACCTGTCATACACTTTTCCATTCTTTTCATGTCCAATATACAACATATTTGTTTTAATAAGCTATTCACTATCCCAAATATCTTCAAAGACACAAAGACAAGACTTCTGGTCAGTGCTCCTGGATGTATTTTTTGTCTTTGGCTGATTTCTAAGGTAACTTCCTCATCCAGAGTTTTCCCACTTGTTAATATTAATTTCTCTTTCAATCCTGCCCTGTACCTCAGTTATACTCACCCTTTCCACAAAATGAGGTGCATTCCTGTAAGCCATTACAGATATTCTTAGTCATTTTAGGTTTTTTTCCAGCCTATTAGTTTTTGTGCTCGTACTCTTCTGGTTGCCTTTAGCAATGCACTGTTCTGGTGTGCAACGTCTGTATTTGCTTGAGGCCACAACAGTATCACTGTTGTATGTCATATTCCATTTTGTCTCAGACAGCCTTTGAACACACTTGAAATATAAGTGTGGTCTACTGCCAGCAACAATTGAGAATGTTAAACTTATGTTGTGAAAAACATGATCCACTCTGATGGTTGAAACCAGTAAACCAAATGTTTATTGTGAAAGTGTAAAAGGAAATGGGAGCCTGAGTTAACAGCTTCCTGAGTTCTAGTATTAAACAGTGGTGTCATTCATCAAGATAACACCTTCCTCCTGTTATTTCAGGGCTTACTAGCCAAGCTGCCAGGAGACCATCCTAGAAGTTCTTCCACAACTCTTCTGCTTCATTATTGAAGTGCTCAGTATTAATCGCACTCTTGATTTCACTTCCATTCTTTTTTAATGAGCACCAAACAACTCTCATAAAGCAATTTACATTTTCAAAATTCATAGTGCTAGTATTCTTATCTCTCAAAAATGGAATTTTCCTGAAATGCTCATTTCACTGAGTGGCATAACATTTTCTAGTCTGCTCCTAGCCTCCAATCCAGATGTGTTTCCTCAATGCCACTAACTCTTCATCACTTGCCTGTTCTCATTTGGCTTCTCTTGCTGTCATTTCACACTTGATTGCCTTCTCTGTAACATATCATAAGCTATATATTCTTCTGCTATATTTCATTTTGCTTCCTCTATATTTTAGGATAATCACAAAGGACTATCAGCTGCTCACTGTCCACTAAGCCTGTTTTCTACCCTGGAATTATATGTACATTGTCCATAATCCTTGCACATGCCTCTAACCATCATGAGTGACTTACAGTACATTGTCTCCTGTCAACCTGAAGCCAATGTCAGAAAAAATATGCACAAAAGTGTTTCAATTATCACATTAGACAAAGGATTCCTGTGTCTTCCTCAAAATATCTTCAATGTGCAGCTCATTGTCCTTAAAAGTGAATTGCAATTTTTTTTAAAGTGCTGCCTTTGAACTACAATTACCATAAATTTACCTCACAATAAAAGTAGTGGTAGAAGTAGTAGTAGTGCTTCTGGTTTATGTCATTAGGGTAAAAAACACACATTGTTAAATGAAAATTTTGCAGCCAAATTCTGAAACTTGGTAACGTAATTATATTATTATTAACCATAATTAGATGCACAACTTAAAATAGTTTTATTTTAAGGACACAGAATAATTGACACTAAGTGCAAATTTTATGTAGACAACCTATTAAAAATAGTACATACTACTGAAGTAGAAATAACACATTTCCTTCCCTGAGTGTTACCATTTTCACCTGAAACACACAAACAGCATTAAATCCTCCTGCAATATGTCTACTCTGGAAAAGAAAGCTTGATGGAGGGGCTTCACAGGATTTTTTTGTAAAAGAAAATGGGGGAAATAAAAAATAAATAAATGAATAAATTAAATCTCTGCACTCTCCTGTAGAGCTGTGACAGTAATTCTTACCACCTGATCACTATAAAGCATCCAAGGATAGTCAGGTCTGTACATTTACAGAAGAAATAGGAACACGCCTCCAGATAAGCCTGTAAAAGAGCATTGCTAAAGATTTGTGGTCATCATGTTATGGACAAATAGTGATCTGAAATCCCTTCTTTGTCTATTTAAGTTATATCACACTTTTTAGAGGTGAAAGTGATATTATTATTGACAAGGTTGAAATATTGCCTGTCCATTGTAGAATTTTCTCAAGGTGGGTTACATCACATTTACAAACCTGAAAATGCAAAGATGCATCAAGGAAAGAAAAGTATATTTCAATTAGCAAAGAAGTTATTTGAAACCACTAGTAATTATTGCATCCAAAATATTTTATGGTTATATTAAAAAGCATTTTTAAATTTGAGCCATTCACTGATAATTTTCTCCTCAGAGACAGCACTCAAACTTCCCTTCGAAATTACATACATCCTCTGAGTTATCACAGAACTTTTTTCTTTTAATGCTACAATAACACAGATAATAGCCATCTTAGCAGAAAGATAAAGAGATTACTGAATTCTAAAGCTTAGATGGAAACAAATTTCTTACTTTAAACTGTATCACCCTCACTTCACAGAAAGAGTGATTATAAACTGCAAGGGGAAAAAAATAGTAAAAGCCTTCAAGAAGCAAGACTTTCATAACTTCACCATTTTTCACAGGCAACTATAATTATAGTTTTGCATAACCATCTAATGAGAGGAAGTCCTTTCTTGCAGTGTTAATAAAGGACCTTGCATAACACTTTAACAAAGCAATGGCACTGTGTGTAGGTAATGTCATTGTGTAATTAGCATACTCATAAGATGACTTAAGATTATAGTTTATCTGAATCTAATAACTGCCTATCAGCTGCTTTACCATTCTGTCTTTTTCAATATATCTTTCCTCATGAATGGTTTGAGTATTCACCCGCTCAGTACAGAAGCACAGAGGGGATAAAACAAGCCACTAACGGAACGGGGTTCGAGAGAAACAAATGAACATTTGTACTTAGTTTTAAAAACAATTCTTTCACATATTTAGACACGTATTTTGGGACATAGTGTCACAAATATCAGTCTTTGCTACTAATTTCTACACTGTACATGGTACAACATTTGAAATGGTTTGAGAAATGCTACTAGAAATTATACTAGCCACTTAATAAGTGACATGAGAATTCAAGTAAGAATTGAACAGTTCTCCAAGTCATTTAAGACATTGTTTTCACAAGAAACTACCTTAAATTGGAACATTCAAATTCAATATTTACCAGCAGCCTGTATCAAGTACTGGTTGCTGCTGCTTCTCCCCTGTTCTTCTGTATCCACAGGTTCACTTATAGAAGCACAATAAAATTTAGCAGAATCTGATACCACAGCAGTATTAGAATCATTTTCCTAGTTCTGCAATGTAGAACTCAGAAAGCTGTAATGCATAAATAACCAAAAGTAGTATGAGAACTTGGGTTGGAACAATGTAATGTTGATTCATATATCCCCATATATGAAGTCTCTTTCTATCACTTTTTCTTTATCAGATTCAAGAAAGCAAGCCAAGTGAATGAAAAAGTAGAGAATGACAGATAGCAGTTAAGTTTTGGCTTGGCACATTCTTTATAACATGTACTTTTCAAAACTGGCAGGGTGATAAGTTAGAGTTTTGGGGATCACAAATGTTCCAACCCCCAGGTTAGTAGAACAGTCAGGATCTTTATGAAGACAGAAATTGAGCACAGAGCACTATATATTTCCCAACTTAAAAATCATTACAAAAGAATAAGAAATTACATATAAACTTTTTCTTTTTTTTTAAATATAAAAAAAAGTATCTCCCTGAAGTAGTAACTGTAAAACAAATTAAGACATTTCCAAGTATTTGCTAACCTACTTACAGGCATCATTGCTCCCTTGGGCCTTTGTAGCCTTACACCTTCCTTAACGGACTAGCTGAATAGGTAAATGGGTTATATCAGGCCAGGAAATCAATGTGTATACTGTGTTCTCAGCCACAGATGAGCTTGTCGAAGCCATTTTATTATAGCTCTAGGAGCTGTATTGATCTGACTGTTAACTACTCTGAGGTGGCTAGCAATCCGATGAAGATGCGTTCTGCCGTCCATCCAAATGCTTTCTCCCCTCAATAGTTCTAACAGAGTTAAGTGTTTGCAGATTGAATTAATTTAATGTTTGCTTAATGAAAACTGACTATGCTGGAGCCTAAATTCTATTAATTACTAGAGGACTCACACTAATGCTGTAACATGACATTAGGCTGGAAAGGGCTTTATTTTACTATGGTAAGAGGAAATAAGTGTCATAGGGAGAATGAGGGGATAAGTCATAAAAATACGTATTTTTTTATTTCATATTCTCCAAATAGAGATAGTTCCAGTTTCTTTTTTTTACTAAAATGGGTTTATTGTCAGTCAGCAGAGTTTCCCTTTAGTGAACTGATGAACACCACAAAAAAGCTATACACTTGATAATATGAAAAAGTTGGAACATCACACAACTGTATTTCTGCAAGCATTAAAAGGATCTTCTGTTGAACAGAGACAGATGCATCTTTTCTCTTTAATTTCTTGTTTCTCTTTAGTCCTAAGATTTCTATAGTTTATTTTCTTAAAGTAGTACTTCTACACTTCCTAAAAACAAACACAGCTAGGTTTTCCAGGTAGATTTTCTGTAGCAAAAGCTTTAAAAACAAGGACTAGTACGTATTGTTTTATCAGTTGTATATCCCACAATCCATCACATCCTCTGTTTCATTAAGGGTAGATCTCCAGTAGGCTTTGGGTTTTCTTTTTCCTTGTTTTGAAAGTTGTTTCATCCAGAACTTAGGGATGCTGCAAGTTCTTAAGAGAATTTCGGTGCCAAATTATCTGATTTCACTTGCAAAACCAGTTGAATTCGTCTTTTTTTCCTCTTTTTTTAAATAGTCTCTAGATGAAAAGAGTAAGTTTTAAACAGCATCAAAATAATGTTGATTTGATGTAGCTGTATGCCTACAAAGCACACACTGAATGTTAAATCACAAACAGTAGCCAACTGCACAGATTAGCTACATATGAAACATATGTCCTGGAACAATTATTTTATTTCAGACAGAAGAACAGTCTGTGCTCTTTTCTTACATCCCAATTTAACAATTCAGTTGCACCATAAAATGTTTCTTATAATTACCCTTTATTATGTGAATAGTTTAAATTTTTCTCTCACAAGCACACATATCACAGCAAAACAATTACAAGGACAACTTCTTCTGTCTGTCTCTCAGTCATTATTAAGTAAATGTCGGTCAAGTGTTTGAGCTGCATATTAATCTGAGAAGAAAAGCTTCCTGCAAATATATTAATCTCACTAACAGATTCCATCAAAAAAATTAAAATATTATTGCAAGAAACATTGTTCAGTAAATAAGAAGACTGAGTCAAACTCAGTCAGGATTTGACTCCTCACATGTGAGTAAAAAGTGGTTTTTGAGGATTAAACAATGTATATATTTGAGCCAATGCAACAGCTGGAGTGGGGGATTAAAATAAGAAAATAAAAACACACAAACCATACATGTTACATCTATATGGGTTACCTTACAGCAAAGATCTTGAGTGGAATGGGTCAAAAGGCCTCTGTACCACTACAGTCACAGCTATGTAAAAAAAAAATTCCGAGAAGCAAAAGTAGATCCAAAAAAGAGAGTAGCTTTTCTATGACAAATCAGAAAGTAAAGAAACAACAGCCACAAAATGTGTGCAGACTCTAGCAGTCAAAATCTATTTTCCAAGTCAAGGAGGGTCACAAACTGCAACTTGTGAATTTAGAAATCAGTTCTTTCCCTTCTGTTAGAGAAGTCTTTGAGATGACACCAGAAAGAATTTTACCAAAGAGATCTTAGTATAGCTATCACCACCATATTTTAAAAGTATTGAACCATGAATTCAAACCTACATGGATGCTAAACACTGGGTAAAACATTCTAAGAGGTAACTGTATTCACACATAAACAAAACATACAGGGATTCAGCTTTCTTATTCTAAAATGATCTTTATTATGGTTTGTGAAGCAGAAAAAAAAGAACACATAGCCACATAATACTTAAAATTTTTAAAATTTCCAACAACCAAACAACCACCCTGCAAAACAAGACTGCAGCATTCAACAACAACTGGGAGAATTAATTTTCTGAAAGTGTCTCCCATCTTGTAGAAAATTCTAGCGTATATATAAAACAATTTCTTCCCTCCACACTTCGCCTATTACTAGGATTACTGATATGGAAAGTAAGATGGTCCTTCAAGAACAGGATTTTTTTCAGTTTACAAATATCATTTAATGTCATAAATAAGGTAGCGGAGAAGCAAGCAAACTTTATGGATGTTATAGGAATTATAATTTATGTCTGTTGGTGCTAAAAATTTTGTGGTTACTGTAGGCATTCATATTGTAGACAAAATTCTCATTTTACTTCTCAGATAAGAATATTCCCTTTGCTAAGTGATCATTTTCCACTGAGGTGTAATGTTTGAAATCTGCCCTCCATGTCAGAGGTGGCTGGTCTACACAGGGAGCAGTGATATCCAGTATAATGAAATTTTACAGGCCATACCTTTGTACAGCATCAAGATCATTAGGGGTTAAAATACCAATAAACCAAAAAATTACCATTACAATTTATTCAAACACATCAAAATTCATTTTACTTTAATCAAACTACCCTGCCCTCCACTTCTCAAACATTTCCAAAACATAAATTGTGTCTTAAATTACAAGAAACAAAACTGGCTGCTTTAAACCATAATCAATGCAAATTGCAGCATTGATATCTCTGAATTAAAATTGCAGGAGAATTCACATTCAGGTTGTTTTAACCACTATCTACAGTCATTTGATATATTATAGGATCAGAATAATTTTAAGATGAATATAATATTCTTCCCCATGTATTTCATTAGCGAGGATCATTTGGATAAAAACAGAGCTGTATTTTTGAAGTCCACTGACTTGTCTGAGATAACTGTTAAGAGTTCAGTGCTATGAATGACAGTGTTCTCTCCTATTTCTCAAGAGTACGGCTTTGTCATCTACCACTGTGATCCCAAGAAAGAATAAACCAGATGTCGGCAAATTAAAGGAAAGCTGGATGATATTCTGTTGTTAATGCTTAGCATACATAAATCATTGTAATAAGAGAAGATTGTTATATTAACCTTTGTCATGCAATTTTCTTTTTCTCTGTAAGAAATAGGAAAAACAACGAATTAGGTAGCACAATAATTATATTTTAAAGCAGAATAGTGTAGAGAACTTTTGTCCCCTTGCCAGTCACATGATTCTCACTTACCTGGATTTTTATATGTGTCCTTTAAGAAGTTAATAGCATGCATAAATACTTCACTTCTGTTCATATATTGCTAAAAATATAGAAAACATCTTTCCAAATAAATCACAATTTTAGAAAAATAAATACTGGAAGACAGGAAATTATGAAATTTAACTTTCACCCTAACAAAAATCCATCTTATGGAGACTGAAATGCTTCACTTCCCTCGTGCAGTTATTACAACATGGGGAAAATGGGACCTTAAAAATTCCATATCTTAAGAATGAATACATAATCCCTGTGGCTATGCACAACTTCAGTTGCTTTAAGGTACAAGTGTAAGAATACTGTTTCACAAAGGTGTATACGGCATACACGTAGTGTATAAGATTAATGCTGAAAATTTACCCTCATGACAGAGACCTATCATATTTCCACTGAAATTTCTTTTGAAAAGTTTCAATTCTAATAACTTTTTTAAAAAAATAAATAGCTGCTCAAATTAGCTGCCTTAACTTAAGGACATAAGAGGTTCCAAATAAACATGATGAAAAAATTCTTCACCGTGAGCGTGAGGGAGCACTGGAACAGGCTGCCCATATGGGTTGTGGAGTCTGCTTCTCTAGAGACATTCAAAACCCACCTGGATGAGTTCCCATGGGACCTATTCTAGGTGGTCCTGCTCTGGCAGAGAGGTTGGGCTAGATGATCTTTGAAGTCCCTTCCAAACCTTAAGATTCTGTGATTCTGTGATATGATTTCATTTCAAACATCTTGTCATCCCACACTGGCTCCTTCTTGTTGTTCTAAATAAAAATGGGTCTCATGTAGGTCCTATGTTACATCTGTCCAATCTCTCACTAGATATGTGTGTAGATATATATACACATACACACAGATATATAGCAATATGTGTGTGTGTATATATATATATATATATGAGATTCAAGGAACAGAACAACAGAACAGATAGACTGTTTTGTTGGAAATTTCATCACTATTTCACAAACTTTGTTTTTCAAGAGCTGAATACTGCGCTGGGGGAATAAAAGGGTTGAGGATTGAGCTTTCAGAGCTTGAAAAATGACATTCACAATAAAATGGCTTCAAAAGAGGACTTAGATGTTTTTTGACCATTTCTGCAGTAGACAAGTGGATAATTAGAATACTTATGTGCAATAAAACAGAAAACTGTAGTCATTCGGAATTATTTTTGCATCATTTCAGTGCATCCATATTTCACATCACAAAGCACTTTTAAGAGAAAATAAATATTATAAAAGCCATATAACCTAATCATCACGCATAGTGCTATATAGACAAAACTAATACATTATCAACAGCAATCTAATAAAACAGAGAGTGCTCTAACCCAGTGCATATTCCCTGCTTCGGTTCATCTTAATCTTTTTGGTTTTTTTTTTAGTTTTACTGTTTCAGCTGTGTATCAATCTTGCCTTGTTGTCCCTCAGAGTCACTTCAAAAGTGTCCCAAATGCAGACAGAAGTAAATTTATTAAGAATATACTTTATTTATATTCACTGAATTTCAAAATATTTGCTTCAATTTCCAGAGGTGGTGAAGTGTAGGTCAAAAAATATACTGATTCTTTTGAACGGGCCAGTAGTAATACTTCAGAAGATTGGTGATATTCTTTTCCAGACAGAATGGAAGCCTATGTTTCTTTCTTTCATTTAAACTGTTTCTAACAGTATGGGTCAAACTTTAGGATGTAACGCCTAAGACTTTGAAATCAATAAACTCAAAAAGAGAGATCTTGAGATTATTCTGACGAGCTTCAGGGTATTTACTAATGTGGATTAGCAAGCCTTAATAAACAGCAAGGCTCTAAGCAATCCTGCATGACCTGTAGTATTTAAAATTGTAAACTGATTCAAGCCTAGCATTTGGTAATTTCACAGCTAAAGGAACGGAAAAGGCACTCTGCAAAACTCTTCACCTTGCTTCTGCGAACAGAAAGATTCAGAAATCCTAGTATAATTTCAGAAAACTAGACCTACAGAAACATATTGCACACTCCCAAGGAAAATGAGCTTTAATTGAGGACAACATCAAGTGCTACTGTGATACCACAGAGGTTCCACTGCAGAAAGGATGCTAAAAGTATTATAGACATATTCCCTTGACACAAAGATTCAAGGATTGCAGTATTTCTATTATCTTTCCTATATCAAAATTCCCAACTCCTACAGCCTGTGACAGAATCCAAACACAAAAAGCTTCTCCACAGGCAGAGTTCACACTCTTAAAAATAAACCACTGCCTGAGCTGTTACTGAACCTGAAGCCTATAAAAGTTACTATGTTTATATAATAAAGACAATAGGCCACTTTGATCAACTCTGTTCTCTTCTAGATTTTTATGAATTCTCTGACAAAGATAATTATTTCAAAAAAGCCAAAGTATGTGTATGAGATCCCACTAAATGCCATGAAGAATGGATTTTACAAAAATAGTAGGAATAAGGAATTGTCACTAATATTTCTAAATTTACGTCAATGAAACTTTCCATATGGATGGTAATTTGCTAGGCAATTGCCGTACAACACGTGTCAGTGACAATGTGAAAGTGTCCTATTCCGGTTTTCACCTCACATATAAATATAAACACAATAGGATACTTCTGCTAAAATATACTGGACATACTCTTTACTTTCTTTTTACTACTTCTGTGATACAAAAGGAGTACAGTTTTACACATATCTTCAAACTTCCTGATACATTGTCGCCTGAACTCAAGTTATTTTTTAAAATAAGTAAAAGTTGCAGGAACTTTTTCCACAATCTTCTCTGAAGAAAAAATAACGTACTTTACTTTTTGAAAAGGGAAACAGGGGGTGGGAAGGAGAAAGAAAACAGAAAAGAAATATTCTTCTTATATGATCCTCCAATATCTCCTTGCAGCAGTCAGAAATGGCATCAGCAACATGAGCCTGCCTCTAAAGTGTTCCTCTGGAGTCAGAAGGGGAAACAGTAGCTGTGCAGCAACTTTACATGAACAGGCTTGTGCAATGCTATAGAAAGTGTAAACCTGTCACCAGCTGTCATTAGTGTCACTCTCACCGAGTTTTGCTTTCCAGATTAGAATGATGGCAAATATAAATCTTGGGATTACCAAAAGTACTAGTTGCTTCCTTCTGCACACTCATGTGAACGTGTAAGCACTCAACCAGTTGTAGAATCCTTCAAGAGAGATGCATTCACCTATGTGTGACTGATTTTGCACATCATTAAATTTCAGTATTTAAGAAATTTTTAGCTATTAAATTTTATTTTCTAATCAGAACAAAAAGCAGACCTTAAATTCTGAATCCATAGTCATCAACAGTCTTCTTGAGGTTCTTCTTGAGGAACCCCAGTCCATATTTTAATCTGCATTCCTAAAATTTCAAGAGTAAACCAGGCTTCAATCAAGGAATAATAACGAATCTCAGCAAAAAAAGAAGTTACTTGACTGAAAACTGGCTTTCTCTGTTTTCTTTATTGTTCTGTTCAGAAACAAGTGACAAAATCGGTTTACAATTTTTAGTTGAATGATTTAACAGTTATCATTATTGCTAACTCAGAGGAGCTACTCAGGTATGTACTCAACCCCACAATCAAATTCTGTATGTCATGAACCTAGTTTGCAAAAGATTGGTTTTATAAAACTGCAGACAGAAAGCAATAATGCTCATGAGATTACAACAGTGCTTGCAACCCCTACCATCAAAATTTTTATAACGTTTCTGTCATTTTCATCACCACTACCTCTTTAAAAAGAAAATGTTTCAGTTCTAAAGGCATCTGACACTAGCTGGAAATATTCTTTCTGGAATACAAAATATAGTCTAGAAGTAATGTTGCTTTTCTTGTCTGTTACTGCAGTACATATCACTTCTCTGGGATAAAGTTGAAAATAATGGTAGTAACTGTTAGTGTTAAAAAAAAAACTCAAAAAGAGAGAGGGAAAGGCAGGCTATCAGTACACGATCAAAACACTAAACTCTGGGACACTTGCTTGACTGTAGTGACGTTTCTCAGTGACTCAGTTAACTACAAGGCATGGGCCAGAAGAAGTCAACAGAACTGCAATAGTTTGTATTAATTCAAAACAATAATATTATATATACGAGTTTACCATTCTATATGGGCCTGCCATTCTAGTCCATCCATTCATTTCTATCCATTTGCAGAATACACATTTCAGTACAATTCCCCACATGACCAGTAAAGGACAACTACCCTTGCATAATTTACCATGAAATTACCATTAAAAACGAAAAATTCTTTTTTTTTTTTTCTTGCTGAATATTCATTTATAGTAGAGAAAACAGTATCAGCTGCCCGTTTAAGATATTTTAGCTTAGCATGAGCTTTGAAACTCTGTCTTTTAAATATCTGAAACATCTATATACTGTGTTCTGAAGAGCTTTCATGGAGAATGTTTATTAGCCACTTTGATCTAATTCATCACAAAAGAAACCATCTTAAAGTACATAACATTTTTTTAAGTGACACATGTTGAAGCTGTTAACGTATTTTTAACTCATGCTTTCAAGGATCTGAACCCGTCCTTACATCGTCTAAAACTTAATTAAAAGAATACTGTCAATATCAATGTCAAAGCAACTTGTCACCTTATGAATGAGAGCCTCAGTCAATTTTTCAAACTGTGCCAAACTTTGGAAGGGCTCTTTCACTTTATAAATCAACTAGCAGCTTAGAATATCCTGGCAGCACCTTCAAGGAACGAATCAAAATGACAGGAAAAGAGGGGATAACAATCAAAGCTTGACTGAATACAGGTGTTTGAGTTTACAGACGAACCACAAATGCCTGGATCTTTGACAGCTGTTGATGTTATCAGTTATGTGCAGCTATTATTGGCTCCGGTCTTAGGGGCTGTAAGGCCTTTCCCTTAGCAACATCTCTGTGGCTGATAACATTTGGCTGAACTTTCAGATCTTAACCTCCCTTCTGACTTTTTGCAGTCAAACCCGCCTAAACTGATCAGAGGAAGAGACACGCAGAGGGAAGACAAGTAAAATATTATTGACTGGACTGTTTCATGTCTATTAGGAAGAAAGAGCAAGGGAGGGGAGAGCTATCCAACTTGACAGGCTTCAAGATAATCAGGGAAAGAATCAAGGCAACAGAGTAACCCTTAGAAAAGTAAGAAAGCAATGGCTTATGAGAGGTCATTGTTCTATATGAGGAACAAGCACGGGGTGATATTTTATTAGACTCCAATTTGAGTTCCCCCTTTTTAGTACTTGCATTTTTCAGTGCTGCCACTTAAAAGACCTGGAACAATCTCACGCCGCATGATACAATATTATCACTACCTAAGTCTTCAGTTTTACTTAATGCATACACAGATGAGTAAATTGTTGAGATTCTCAGCAGATCAAACTACGCTTCTGAACATTTTCAGAAGAGCCACATTTTAAAATAGCTTTTTAATACTGATGCAGTGATTGTTATCAGGGCTTTCCTGGGCAGACTTTCCCCTGTTCCTCTAGCAGAAGCCAGGCAAAATAAGAGTTTGTAAATACGCTCACGCTATTTACTGAAGTTGTTCCACTGGCAATGGCAATTTTTCTAAGGCAGTGACTCTGTTATCTCTTTATAACTACATGAACTATCCAAAATTCTCAATGTTCCTCTAAAGCAAAGGCCAGGAAGTTCTCTACACATCTATAAACATTGTAAACCATCAAACATCAATTTGATGGCTACATCACGCTCATCATCTTAAAATCAATAAAATCCTAGAATAATTAATTAGAACCTAACAGAATGAGTTCTCGGATCTTTTCAAATGATGAGAAAGCAACCCCAAAAAATTTCACAGTGTCACAAGAAATCATATTTTGGAACCTATGCTCCAAATTATATTGTTCATCTATTGAGTATCACTTGATTGTTAACATTTAATAGTGAGTAGGAGTACATCACATGTATTCTTTACAGTGCTATTCTACTTTCTAAATTGTACGTGGGTACAAGTCATGACAGACTTTCACAGTAATATTTTCTTGATAAATAACCCACTGTCTTTATAGTCAAAATTTTTATCTTTTGTTGTGTAATATACTTATTTTCTGCTAAACAATCTCACAGGAAAACCATGCTGGACACAATACACGTTAGAAACACAGGTGATAGAAAGCATACGTGAAATATATAATGACATAAATAGTATCTAAACAATTACAAGGAAAAGACTTGTAAGATATCACAAAAAGAAGATATCACAAAAATAAAAGAGGGACTTAAGAATCCCGTCACATGACTGTTGGTATAAAAATTAAATCCTTTTAACTAGAAGCTTCAGAAACCAAACAGTACTGTTAAGCAGGATATTCATTCCAAAATAGAAATTAAAAGGTATATACTCTGCATATATAGATTGGCCCAGCTACACAGAAATTATCAGATATACTGTGATCTATATTAGAATGCCAGCATCATACTTAATCTTATGAATAAAATTAAAGATCTAATAAGTCCAGTTTACCTTTTTGAAGTAATTTAAGAACTTACATATTATTGCAGTTTAAGTTTCTAATTCTATTTTTAAAAATCATGCCCAGCCATAAAGATGTCACTATTTTAACCATCAAGAAAAGGTCATATTGGCATTCAAGATACAACTTAACTATTCTTTTTCATGCTTTGACTCTGAATCTTTGCATCTGTACTTACTTAGAGGTTAACAGCTAGAATTATAATTGTATATTTAAATTAGGAGAAAATTAGAATATTTTGGAAGAAAAATAAAATTAAATATTTCAAGAATTCCTAATATTCCTCAGACCTTTTATAACTTCTTATGATGCCTACACTAAGAAAGAACAAACCCTCAGGAAGCCATTCAGGGTTTCACATATTTATAAATGTCGTAAGCACTGAGTCAGCAGGCAAATATGAGATGGGCAACCAATCACACAAACAAATTATCAAATTATGAATACCAGACAAAAAATCCCAAATAACTCACATATTAAAATATTTCCTATGGAATACAGATCAATGTTAATGCAAACAGCCCACATATTCATGAGTTTGTTTACTGAAAATTCAAAGAAAATTAAAAGACTGCTCTCAAGTCTCTCCATATATGTATCTCAGAATACATTCTCTGTATTTATGATAATATTTTACAACATATCAAGAACCGTAAAACCAAGAAATTGATGGTAAATAATACCATAAATTGGCCCTAATTCCATATTTCTGTAACAGGGATTAAAAGAGAAGTTTCAACCCACTTTTCTGTCTTTCCTGGCTCCTAAAGTTCTCTAGAGCATGTATTTTCCAATTTACACACCACATGCAAAAGCCTTTTCTAGGTCACCTGCCAACAGTACAATATGAAGTACTACTCAGAATATTTCATGCTCTCCCAATCCAATTTGCATTAAGACCTCACAGTAGCACCTTTCCCAATCCTTAACAGATCCAGAAAACAGTGCAAGGAGACTTTACCAGCATGCTTTTTTGAAAAAAGGAGAAGTATAACATATAGAGTCAAGTCACTTCCATCTTTCCATCACTTTTAGAACCTTGACTTTAGTGTTTGAAAATTTAAGCACTACAGTTATCAACTGATTCAGCTAAGAACAGTAGAACTTGGAAAACTGAGAGTTTACCTCAAGAAAGAGGAATATATGATTTGGAAGAAATTACAGAACTCTCATTATTAACATTATGTCATCATTGTAATAAAATTATATGAAAATAAGAGGTCTTATCCAATAAACATTCATATATGTTACACTATAAGTCTCTTATCCAGAAGTCTTTAAAGGTCTTCAAATACCAGCGAAAAAAACAAAGTGGTTTTTTTTTTTTTAGGATTAGAAGCAGGATGTTATGATGCAAACACTTGTTATTACTTGGGAAAAGTAATCCATATTTATGTGAGCCGTGTGAAAACTTATGATGTCTATTTACCAAACTTTTTTTAGTATTACTGATTTTTTGAATGCTGAATTTCTTCTTTCACATCTTAAGAAAGGATTTATAACCCATCTGGAATGTCTAAAATGTCTAAAGAAAACAAGGTTTTCAATGTAAAGATGCACATTCTTCTCCCTAGCTTCACCTGTATTGTTTTCCCCTCCCCCATACTCTCTAAAAACTACTCAGTTCTTTCTGAATGCACTCAATCCAACAACAGTATCACTGCCCACACCATGGTTTGACTGATAAACAGCTACCTTGTTTGCACTTCAGAAATCATTTGACCATTTCTCAAATTTATTTCTTTAAACTTCAGTTCTAACCTAGTCATATTTCCCATATAGACAGTTACTCCAGCCTAAATTATACCAGTAAAATTAGAATTTCCTGAAAGGACTATGGTTAAAATCTTAACTGCAAAGAGGCTATTCTTTCTTCTTAGTACTTTTATCCTTAAGTCAGCAGCATTTAAGACAGCACTTCTGGTTAGAGCTCATTTGTACAATGCAACATCGTTATGAAAGCCTTTTATCCTCAATCATTCACCCAATCCAAATGTGGAGAACCATCTTCAAGAAACAAGCACTAATAAATCTCTTTCATTTCCTTTTAATTTTAGGCAGATAAATGTTACACATCTTGAGTTGAAGGCTCTCTGGACATGAAATAGCTTAGCAATGACTCAAATAAAATTTAACCCTACAGTAGCTCACTCAGACTTCCTTTTGCATTCATACGTTGATTTTAAAAGCTCATGACCTAAAAAGTAAAACAGAAAGTATCATTAGTGACAAGAGGGGCTTGTAAAATTTAACAGAATTTATATCATTCTACTACACATCGAAACAGTGTGACCTCTAACATAAGATCATCTTCCTTCTCCTAATTTGCAAAGATCAATGATAAGGTCTGTAGATGCTACATTATTTTGGGAAGAACCTTGACTACTGCAGGAAGAGATTACCTCTTGTAAAACTAAGATCATACTGTAATGTCAACAGTAATACCCTTAAGCAATTGTATTTTTGACCAAGAGAATTCTGGGAGAAAGAGTCACAAAATTGAATGTAACTACTGAAAACATAATGCACAGTTCACAGACACATGCTTAGTCCTGTCTCAGAAAACAGGGATCATGCAGCAGCAATATGACAGGGATCCTAGAATGATGCCATTTCCTTTTCCAATTTGTTTTTACTTTTTAGTGGGAAAAGAATAAAGACTATATTTAAACAAACAAACAAAATTTAAACAACAACAACAAAAAACCCTCTAAGAAAGAAGTGGGGAAAACTACTCCATTTCTATGTTGCATTTTCACCCCAGAATAAGTTGAAGAAGGTTAGAGTGGTGCAGAAATCTCACTTTTCTGTTATTGTTTTCTTAAATTTACTATTTTTCTAACAAAAGACAGCTGAAAGTTACAATTGAATCTGCCACATTCTCATACTTTTCAAACTTAAATATTCCACCTTTTTACACAGATAACAGAAACACCATTTGCTTTACAGAAGGTAAGGTCACAAGCTATTGGTGCTGCCTTTGATGGCATCTGTGACAGTAGACTTAACTCTACCATCAGTTATACTGATTGCAATTCAAACCTTTGTAAGCAATTAGCATTACTACTGGAACTCAAAAATTCACTCTGCTTACTGCAAGAAAGTAGAGAAAGCCAGTAGTCTAGTGAATGCTAGTGGCTTTAAATGGAATCAGTTACAGAAAATGGTGAACATTGCAATGACAATACACTCTGCATATGAGCATCACCAAGATAAGGCATACGAAATCTGTAACACAGAAAAAATTGGCCTATGGTATTTTAGGGAGAATTGTCTTCTATAATAGACATTTTTCTATTAATTTTTCAGACATATGAAAAACTTGCATTGAATTTCCAAAGATATGATCATGAAATGTATGAAAAACAAAGCCAAATACATTCACCTTGCCATACGTACTACCTAGGTCTTATGATTTAAAATGTTTGCAGGCTGCAGGTGTGATCTTCATGTGCATGTGCAAAAGTGCTAAGTATTTCTTAGTCTTACTATAGAAATGGTTACATTAGGTCGAAAAGGATGTCTCTCCTTTATTATAGACTGAAAAAGTCCCGTAGCAATATCATCACAAGCTATCAGCATGTCATTTAAAGCTATCTTGGATCAGTTTTGAATTGTGATCCTTTGTAAAAAATAGACATTCCTTGCAAGTTCACCTCCATCAAAGGAAGAGTTTAAACTTTTTTCCACATTCTGTCCCCTGTGGAGACACAAACCCACAACAGTACACCTCATTGTTATTCCTAATTTAAGAACGGTAGATAGTATTATGACCCTGCATACTTTAATGGGAGAAATGAAGTATACAGCTCAGTTGATTTTACACAGACAGCCAAGCTACAGAATGTAGTGCTTGAGTGATAGAAAATAGGGCTCCTAGGATCTCTTACTTTATTCATATACATATATTGACATTTGAGTGTAAATTGTAAGCTCATAAGTGCACTGAAGGTCTGCACTCTGTGGTCATTATGTATACTACAGTTCAGGTCACTTGACTGTAATTCTACTTTCAACAGGAATTCCATACATAACTTTTTTAATGCAATTGACAGTAAACAAATTTGGATTTACAAAGGATTCTTTTTTATTCAGGTATTTAAAGTTACAGTAGATACTTTTTCTGAAATAACATCCAACTCTACTGTCCCTCAAACTTTATTCACGCTTATATAGATCTTTCCACAGTTATGCAATCATCTAACATCATCCTCTAGATAGTAATGAGGTCCTCTCTACTTCTGCTATAAAGTATGCAGAAGTTAAATGCACAGATGAAAAAAAATTTGTCTCAATTTCATACTTCTGCAAAATGGTAATTTTGTACTTAAAATGTACAAGATGGATGTTCAGAAATATAGGCTGAAAGCCTAAATTATACTTGGTCATAATTTATGTAGTACAGTCCCAAAGAGATACAAAAAAGGCAGAGAATAATTTATCTGTTGGAATCAGAGATAGCTTTACTAAAACTCCCATTTATTCTATCCCCTATAGTCTTAACCAGCCTTTGTCCTTAGGGCGCATTCTATTTAAGCTTTCCATATTACTGTTTGATCACATATTGTAGCTTATAATTTCTCCATCATCTGAAGCAAATTCAGCTCACAAAAATTATGATCTCCATGATAGCAAACACTGCATTTAGAAGATACAAAGTAATTATAGCAATACAAAAATTATTTGCATGTGAAATGTCTATCAGAGGAACACACATTTTAATTTTGAGCATAATACTATTAGAAGATAAGGTATCCAACACTTTGACAGTGGTTTTGTTATAAAGAACCTAAACAGATAAATAGGATGTGATCAATACAGTAGTCACAATTCCCTACAGAATTTGCATGCAATCTCATAGAAGTCAATGGGATTAACAACGGTTTATCCAGATGTGAATTTATGATTGTTTTTGTTTGGTTTTTTTTTAATGTAGTATTTCATTTATGGCAATACAGAAGTTTAAAAACAAAAATGTAATGTAAGTTTGATTTGGCATCTGTAGTAAAAGCCTACAATTATTCTATCTAGCAATAGCTTTTCTAGATACACTCCCATGGAGCAAATAAGCTCAAAATTTACATCAGAAACATCAATGTCAATTTAAAAAGAAATTATAGTTGTAATACTTCAGTCTTGGCCTCCTCCTTACTCTCTTAGAGACAGTCAGGACTTACTTGCTTGAGGTCAGGAAGGCTCTTCAGAGGGACTATGACAGGTCGGATAGATGGGCTGAGGCCAATTGTATGAGGTTCAAGGCTCCACTTCGGCCACAACAACCCCACACAACTCTACAGGTCTGGGACAGAGTGGCTTGAGAGTTGTCTTGTGGAAAAGGATCAAGGGGATAGCTGGCTGAACATGAGCCAGCAGTGTGCTCAGGTGGTAAAGAAGGCCAATGGCCTGGTAGTTTGCTGCCAATAGCTGTCTGACACTCTTACTCTTGGGGAAGTTAGTGCTTTTAGCAAGCTGGGCCATTAAGAAAATGGAAAAGTAGGTTATAGCTAAAAACACCATTTAGATGAACTTTTGTAGACACATCGGAAAAAATATATCAGCAGCTTTTCTTGTATGTTTAAGAATTACAGGATTGTTTACAGATGGTTTCCGAGCATAAAGTCCTATGCTTACAGAAGATTCCAATAGAGTGATAAATTCACAATAAACCTATAATTCATAGGAACAAGGCATGGATTTCAAAGATTGCCACATACCCTGACATATCAAAACCAGCAGTATCAAACAGAGTTTTATACAGTAGTTTGTTTTTATGACTAAGTACTTTTTCAGCAGAAAAATCCCCTGCAAAGTAATCTAGCTGTAAAGAGAATTACAAATCTGAGGACTGCAACAGATAGGTTCAGTTTGTGAATCATCTCAGTTGCATTACAAATTATGTTACACACAAAGGCCATTTGTTTGTATGCATTCATATTTGCTTAAGACCAATGTGGCATTTATCTGATAGTGTTACATTGATGTTTTTTCTGACAACTGACAATGAACAAATGTTGAATATAAACACTACTGGAGATGGTTTTCCTTTTGAAAAAACATGTTTTAGTAATTCTCTCTATGTTAAAAATCTAGGGATACAAAAAATGCCCAGGTTGTGCAGGTTGTTCTTGGAGCGATGACCTATAATGAAGTTCAGCCATTCAGACTAAAATCTCTAACACTTTGCAGATGAGATGCCACCAACTTGTTTTAAGAAAAAATATCTTGAGTTTCAAAAACGTAATCCCTTGGTCATATGGAATTGTTATATTTATTAATTTAATGTCTATTTTAGCAACCAGTGGAGAAAAAAAACACCTTATTTTCAAGTTTCAGAACAGAATCATAAAAAGACAAATCAGAAGAGCTAGTCAACTTTTAATATCATAATTTGGAGTAGGAGAGATCCTCCTAGATCTGCACAATTAAAAAAATATGGAAGGAAACAACCACAGAATCCCATACATTTAGGTTGTCAAGTTAACCCATTTTGAAAAAGTGCATAGGTGTCAAAGAGTTTGAACAATTAAAGTTGGCACCTACTAAACATTAGGACAATGATACAACTTCTGCAATCAGAACGCCAGAAATTATTTGAGCCACTTCAGCTTTCTGACTCAGCTTCTTCTCTTTATAAATAGGCATAATACACGTTTCCTTGGAATAACTTTATAGTTGCCTTTCACACAACTCAGTGGGGCTGTTCAGCACATAGTGTAATATCCACCATACTGGGAGAAGAGTCTTAAGTGGAAGAGATTCTTTATGCCCATGAAACTACTAAAAACCTAAGACACCCCATTTAAGGAAGTAATTTTTCCAGCTCCAAGGCTGAACTTGTCTACGAAGTACAAAATGGTACACTTGACACTATTCTTCATATAAGAGCTTCAAGCAGTCACTTGTAGTTATTTGGCATTTAAGATTGTTTAAGGTCTTGAGGGGATATTCTTTTAATAATTTTATTTGTTCAGCATCAACTTTTCTCATTTTAAGCTTTCTCTATTTGGCATTCATTATTAAATGGAAATGGAAAGGACTCATCTGGGTAGTGTTGTAACATTGGCTTCTCCACAAACGTAGTAAAACTCTCAAATTTCAAACAACCACATCCGTTTGGGGACAAGAGCTGAATCTATGAGAACATTAAAACATTTTCAGCGTCCATTAAGTGCCCACATATGTCCTTATTTTATCTATATCCTTATTTTAAGAATACAAACATTAAGAATACAACATAAAGGAATAATCAGGAATTATCTTATATACCTTATAAAAAAAATTATCCACAGGTAAACATCCAAACTTTTCCAACTCTTTCCTTTAAAAAAATAATTGTAGCTCTTGAGTAAAGGTACTATAAAACAAACCATTAATGATAACATTTGAGTTAAAAAAAATACTTAGGAAGCTTCCTTCATTGGACTAAACCAAGGACTAGATTTTCACTAGCAGCAGTAATACAGGGCCTTTGTCTCAGATTTCCACTTTAAGCAATTTTTCATTTATAAGTTCTCTTGCAAAATCTGCTCTTTAACATTGAACACTCTAGCAAAAGACTAGCAGGTAAAACATTTTGCATTTCCAGTGCTGATGCACCAAGGAAATAAAACATTGACAAGGAAGTTCCTGAAACAATGAAAAGGTACCTATGTCAATCCATCAAGTAGACGCATAAGTCTAAAAGCTTTTATAGAGAATGTTTGGAATACTGAGACAAATGAGCTGACCAGACCTCAAGAGGAGAGTCAAAGGATTGCTAAGATGTGAGTACAGAGGTCTTGCAAGCTGCAACATTTTTCTGGAGCAGTATTATACAATATAGAAATAGATAAACAGGAACAGCGGGTGACTCACAAACTCACAATGACAAACAACTTTCACACACAAAATACTGTCCAAGGAAGTCAGAGGACAACACTGAACATTAACATTTGGTAAACCTTGCAGAGCATCTAATTGTCAGGCTGATAATTTGGGCTCTACCTTGCAACTGAACAAAACAAAGTGTTATGAATATCCAACTGATCTTAAATAGTAACAAGTACAGTGACAATTCATTGGAAAGAGGTTCTCTCAAAGAACATTTAACTGCTCAGTACTGTGCCCTCTTTACAAACTGGGACTAAGAAATACAAGTAAGGAAGTCTCCAGATTAAATGGTCTAAAACCATTGATTTAAATCAATGATTTATTGATTTAAATGTATTTTTATTTTCAGATTTAAAGCCTGTTTTTATAAACATGCCATGGAAGTAGTTTCTTTTGCCTAAAGAAACGTTATAAATAAATCAATGAGTAAGCTACGTCCATCCTTAAGATCTTCCACTTCATTTTAATCAAATTTCCCATATTCTTTGGATTTCTCTTCTTCGTTACATTGAACTATGCATTGCAGCTACTGATGACATACAAATGTTAATTTTGTTCATAGTCAGACACAATACAGAAGAGTTCATTTTAAAGACTGCATTGTAAACATCACACTTAAAATGAAAAAACTGAATCAGACTATAGAAGGGAAAAAAGAAATAAACGCATTGAAGTGCATCCCTACATGTTAGCTCTGTCAAATTATCTTCAGGTGTAACATAGCAAATTCCTTCCTTGTAACTTTTAACAGCTACATATTCTATTAAAACATACATAGAAAGAACTCCTCCTTTGAAAATAAACCAATTGTGGGGCATCCAAAGAACCAATGATAGCAAACTTCATCCATAGTAATGAAAGGTAATCCCTGTGACAGCAGATACACAGCAGCTGTGCAGCAGTTAATGACGCTTGTTTTTCTTCTTTTGTCATTCGTAGCACTTATTTTATTCCATTTCCTTGCTATGCTTTAATAAATAAATAAATATGCTAAGACCACAGATAGACATCCTGTTGCAGAAAAGAAGTACCACACTTACATTCTGCCTCAGTCCTGAAATGAAATGTATTCCACATTGTGTTTGGGGAAAAAAAAAAAAAAAGAAATGGTTTATTTTCACTTAGATATGTGACCACTAATGCTTCCCAGTTACTAATCCAAATACTGTACTCAGAGACCTGCTGGGTGGTACTGCTTGTGTAAGATTTGTAGCTACATAAAAACTCTTCAAAATCATATGGCAAAAACATAAACATTTGGCAACTACAGTAAGGCTTAGTTTTTAAAATCTGCTCTGGCTTGTACCTCAGGTGCATTATATTAATGCACGAAACAAAAAAGGGCTTATGTGACCACTTCCATCTGAGATGAAACAAAGTTCCCTCACAGCTCTTCTTACAACTGCTATAGTTTAATGTGATCAAATAAGGTTCTGCATTTAAAAAGTTAAAATTCTAATTCACTGAGGATAGAGGCATGCTACAGTGGTGTTCACTGTAAGTGTCTTATTTTCAGAAGCCTCTTGTCACTTCATATCTTCTACACTGCTGACTAATTAGATTCATTTATTTATAACTGATTTACTAAGTTTTTGTTTCCTTTTTTCTATACTCTTCCTCACTATTTTCTAGAAACTTTTGGTTTTTCTGACAAAGTGATTCACAGACAACATACTTTTTCTTTCGAAATACAAGTATAGACCCCTCAAGTGTGTTTCTAACAATATTTAAAGGGTATTGTCAGAGCAATAAATTCTGTCAAAGTGTGCATTACTTTCATATTTGTGCATTCTTGATGCCTCAAGGCATCAAAATCTTTAGCCTTTCCTTTTAAAATAGCAAAGCAATAGCAATTTCCATCAGTGACCACAAAAGCAAATCTATCGAGGTTTACTGTCAATTCACCTTTCCAAGCAGGTAAAACAAAGATCAAGAAAGTTCCCATATTAATTCATTTCAAACGCATTCTCTAATCCTGTCACTGGGCATCAAGGCATTATCAAGACTAAAAAGCTTTCTTGCAAATCACGGAGGTATTGTACATTTATCATAACTAGGAACGTGAGCATCATAAATTAAGCATCAGGAATCATAACTTTCTTTTTAATCAGTTTTGACTAATGCCAGTTTCAAAGGCATTCTTCATGTATATCCAATGGCTGACTGCATTGTTGGATATGCAAGAAGAAAAAATCAGAACTGCGGTTGCAAGAGAGGAAAAATTACATGAATATTTAGAACTGATCTTAAAACACTGGACGTGTTTCATATGGCTTATCACAGCCTATCTTTTAACCCTGAACGTGTTAAGTATCAATTCTTCCTCTGGAGACTTGAAGATCTAGGGTTAACTGCCTTTTGTTTTAAAAATTCATTGAGGTACAAACAAATGGTATTGCTTCCAATGCATACGCATCGCAACAAGCCAAGGGGAAAAAAAAACCCAACACATTACCCCCTACAGGATACTTGGCAATTAACTCCAGCTATGTCAGCAATTTTTTGAAAAATTTCCTAAACATGAGGAAATCTCATCTTCACCGTATGAAAGACAAAGCTACTGCAGTGACTCTTCCATGCATTACAATGTGTGTGTCTTACTTCTTAACCAAGCCGCTAATCACGCAAATTATTGCAACTAATTACATCTGAAGGTCTAATTAATTCTTTCAGTACCACATCATTTAGTACGCATTCACAACACAGCACCTGTTTTGAAAATCCTTGCAGTTAATTTGTTTATAAACAAACACTATTTGCATAAAATGTTTAATGAATGGTTTAACAGTTAGTACAATACTTCAGCTTTGTCTTAGTAGATTTGAGGTCATCGAAGGCCACAATAAATTAATTTTAAACTATACAAATTAATTTAAATAGTATGTGTGAATTTCTCATTAATAAAGAAAACATTTCTAACATGTTAATTAATATCTCTGTAACAGGCCAATTACTGTCTGTACAAGTGCATCTTACAGTCAAACCCAAAAGATTTTATAGGGTTCTACTTTAGTGGAGTAAAATATGTCAACTGACAAGGACACTGGACGTTTGTACAAGTCACAGGGGTATTCAGAACTTACATTCAGACATCAGATAACATTTTCCTTATGCAATATATTAGCATACTCCAAGTATTTTAAAAACCAGATAAGACTGATAGCTTATGTATCAGTTCTGTACAGAAAAAAGTAAAATCAACTGATTTAACTCTACTTTATGATCTCTTTATGCTGGTTCCTGCCTCTTTCCTGCTTTATATCAATACTTTATGTTACTAAATGTTCCCTAATAATACGCATCCTGATTAAAGGATTAAAGGTTGTGAACAGTGTTCTGACTCAGAAGTGTTGTAATTCTCCATTTACAATAACACGTCAATCTGCTTCATGAAGAAACTAAAAGAGAACATTATTTCTTACTAGCAAACAAATTCTTTGCCTGAACTATCATTGAAATATGTTTATAGTCCCAAAGTTTGTTTCTGATTTGCAAGCACTTTCACATTTGATAAGCACCTACGGTAAATTTACATTCACTCATGAACTATTCTTATGATAGGAAGATAAGAATTGTAAAATATATTTATACCCTTACTGTTGTGTAGTGTTGCCCCTTAATGCATGTTTTGATGAATTCACATCATTGTACTACAAAGCGCTACATACTACAGTATTTGTTTCAATAGGACAAATAAGGAACAAGGGAACTAAAACCAGTCTCATTTTCTTTCAAATGTGAGATTTACTGTGCCTGTTACACATCCCCACCTCAGCCAGACACTCAACAACAAAATCACTCAGCCTGTATTTGCTACCAAAAACTCTCTTAAGTGTGGGTAATCTAATCTTTTTACAGCACAGTTTGCTGTTTCTGAAACAGGGATTTGCCAACAAGTTTCAAAAGCACATTTAAAGATACCACATTCTAAGAAGCAACCGTATATCTACCACAAACTGAATACATAAAACTAACACTGGGTTACCGACCTAGCATTGTCTACTTAAGAATAATTCTAATACATTTCAGCATTATGGGTTGGGTGGTTTGTTTTTTTTTTGCAAAACAGGTATTTTCACCTTTTTTGTTCTTTAAAAAAGTCTCCTAATATGCAGTTACCACATGCCAAGAGTTCTAAGAAATGTGACTAAGAGGCAGGATTTCTTCTAATTTCTTCTAATTTCTAAGAAATATGAAGTACTCAGCATGTTGACATCAATATCAACAGTTACTCAGTGACCAAACCATTTTAGCAATAACAGAATTTAAAGTGATGCAAGCCAGTGATGTCAAAAGAGCAAGAGTAAGTTATACCAAAGAGATTCTGGCCTATCTGATTAATGTTCTGCTAAGTGTTTCTCGGTCCTATCCATTCTCTCCTTGTGTGTCAGATTGCACAACATATAGCTTGATTCAATTTAGCATGAGTTATTTTTGAGAAAGACTTATCAAACGTGACAAGTGAAAGATTAGTTCTGATATGTACAAATTTACTAAGAAAAAAAGCTGAAGCTTTTACTTTCCTATTATGCATTTCTTTCCCTTTACAGTACACCAGTTACGATTCACAGAAACATTTAAATCTTTTCATGAAAATGGATTATAAGAACGTCCTTTAGAAAATTAACAAAACTTGCTAACAATCTCTCACACACATCTTGTATGCAAAATTTCTTGCATTTTAGATCTCATTCTTCTAAGACAACAGCTTTTTTTGATAACACCTGTATAGAAATTAATTTAATCTACACTCTTTATATCCCATTTGCATAACTGTGTCTATGTGAGACAAAGCATGCAATAGGCACAAAACTACTATGAAAATAATGGAGACAGATTTGCTGGTTTAACTGAAGAACTGAAGGGAGGGTTTATTTTCTGAATAAGACTAACATTTTTGTCTACAGAGCTTGGTTATGTTATATTCTGTTCCATTGTTGTAAGAGCTAAAGAACCTTGAAAATGTGATATAAACAAGACAGAACTTTAAAGTCAAAGATAAGTTGATCAGGCAGCTGTTGAAGAAAACAAGGCCACAGCTAAACCACAAACAGTGTTGGTGCTGTGTCTGACTTAAGTTATTTGAAACATCCCATGCACCAACGTCCAAACTATTACAAACTAGCCTTCTTTTTCCCTTCTCCCTCACAACTGAACTCCTGAGATGGTTCTCCTACCGTTAAGAAACACTAGCATTTCACAAATAAAGGAGATTACCATGTGAAAAATTATCTTTTAAAATGGAGTTTAATTTGCATATAAGGAACAGGAGATTTATGATGAGCAACACAGCGCAGCACTGCATCTGCCTAGTATCAGTCGTAATTTAGATTGTTTGTGACCGATCTTAAATTCTAAAGCATGGAGAAGATGAAGTGCTCTGTTGCTGTGTTATTGTCAGGAGTCTAAGACTTACCAGAGATTTATTAGTAATCTTATCACAAACATGTCTCAAGTTTTTGCTTTTAATATGTGCCAAGCTCCTCTGAGGAATTTTCCTCACTGCAATTATATTTCTCAATGCATGCATTCTGAAGCTTAGTTGATTTCCTTCCCAAAATAAAGCGACCTATCATTACACTACAGTAGCTCTGCTACATTTTTCCTCTGCTACTTAATAATCAATGTATTCATCATTAAAATCTGAGCCCTGAAGCAACGGTTTTTAGCATATTCTAATGACTAGCGACTTGCAAATTACATTGACCTTTCATGTACATTCTGTAAGCACCTTGTTCTAATGTGTACTGTATTTATAGTTTGCCAATACAAACTAGCCAAAGATTGGATAATTACTGTAATCTATTAGCTCGATTGCTTTCCCTGCTCATTTGTAGCATGTGCCATATAGACCATTTTCAAAAGCTGGCCTATCTTTCATCTCTTGCTAGCCCAGAAAGTAAGAAATACTTTATCTTCACAATATATACACTTACTAATATATGAAGAACATCCCACCTCAGTTCAAGGATATTTCAAGCATAAAGAATCTTCTTTACTATTAGTGTCATAATGTTATTTGTGACTGACAAAAAACACAACTCACTGAGTGTAAACTTCACTTGAAGAATGTCATGTCAAGTCCCATTTTCTACCCATTACCCTGACTTCCAAACAGCATTTAATAGGAACTGCTTGCTTCTTTTCTTAGAAAGATAAAAAACACTTCTCCTAAAGCATAGAAGTTTTTTTTTTTTAAGCTATAAGGAAATGTTTCAAAGACAGCTTTAAATACTTTTTGTAAAGGCATACTGTCGTGACTTAAGAAAGATAAGAATTACTACATGGAAGTATTAGCTCAAGTCTCTTTCTGTTCTTTCTGTTGACAGTCTATTTCAAGACAGTTATGGATAGATAACATTACAGACACTGGTAATTAAAACAACACTAATTTTGTCTCAGTGGCTGCGCTTTGTTGTTTGAAATCATCTATCATGGCCTTCATGCTTCACACAATGAGAAGACATTTGTCTAGTCTCATTCTGCTTGGTCAACACTTTTGCTAATATCCCAGCATACCTGCATGCTTCTGCACTATTAAAGAGGTAGTGCATTTATTTTTTCCAAAAACACACTATTAAATAAGCTGCTTTCAATGCTTATTTAAAGAAATTAATTATTTTGGCTTTCTTTTTTTTCCAAAGTTATGTCTTTTCATTAAAATAGTTTTTAAAAAACTACTACTCTTCCTCATGTTTAACTGAAACAGCACACAAACCTCTATCCAGCACAGGAAAAAAAAAGAAAGATATATTGATATATCAACATACAGTTTGCAACAAAATAAATGCCTGAAATGCCTGGCCCCATGTTCTACTGATTATTTTGTATGCATTAGTTTAATTGATTTATGGTCACTAAATTTTTCTTCAAAGTACTTTTTAATATTCTTAAACATCATTTATTTTAGTATAAGGAATTACAGCATGCAGATGCTTTATATTTTGATCATAAAAAAAAGCAGGAAAGATTCATCTTTCATTAGGGAGGATGAAGGAATCAGCCATTATTTTTAGATTAAGCTTGAAGAGTAGAAACAATGTAAGCCAAAGTACTTCAGATATATTTCAGAGTTGTTACTGAATGACACAAACAAGACAAACAAGCAAGGTGATTTAACATGAAACTGAATTCTCAAGGCCACAAAATAAAGAAATCTTGTCTACTAGAATAGGACTGATGTTACACAATAACTGAATGCAAAAATGAGCCCCATCCTACAAACCTTTACATAGAAGAACCAGTGCACAGTTAACTGAGTGCTTCTGCTTCGGTTCTAAGTGCATTTTACTGTAAAGCTGCCATCATTGCCTAACTGCAGAGAAAGACAATAGAAATTGAATTTTCTAAACATTAAGCATTTATAAATTCAATGTTTTCTACCTTTTAAAGGCTTTCCTTTAATATAAGAGGACTTTCAGAGTGGCTCAGATACAGTTTAAAATGTGAAGTGATATCACAGCAGCCTTGTTATTGTAGTTGCTCTTTCCAGGACAGCATCATAAGTAGAAATATGAACAGAGAGAGTCAACTTTTCACAGAAAGGAACCCTACTCTGATGCTGGAAAGGTGCTATTAGCAATTTTTAAAATTTTATTATGGCTCTATATAAACAAAAAAAAAAAAGTTTTAAAACAGAAAAAAAAGAAATCCTTAATTTGCAATTTATCCTGTTTCCAATGGAGCCTAAAATAGAAAAAAACGATGTGGCATGATTTACCTCTTCAGCACAGTTCGAATGGCCATAGCCCAAGACATTTCAAACTCTTGTTAAAAAAGCTAAATGAGCACTGACTCTGGTACCATTAAGACAGAAAGCACACAAACACCTGAAAGGGGAAAATAGAATTGAAGTCAGAAAATATTAGCAAAATACAGGTTTATTCTCATGAGCTAATGAGTACACTCAAGTTTTAAAAGATTCAAACTATCCACCACCCACAGGGAAAGACCAGGAACCCCTCAGTATTTTGGTGTCTGTGGCTTCATTATAGAAAGATTTTGCTGGCAACAAGTGGTTTCTAAAGTTACAGACTTGTCAGTTTGCACGTAGGTGTGGTGGGAACTGGTAAGCAGTTTGCTTCTGTGACTGAAGACAGAAGAGACCATGGCCTCACAAGTAACAATGATAGCTAACTATAACTTCACTTTTTTAGTACACAAGGAATTCTTCAAAGAGATTGCTATTATATTTTTATTGAACTTTACTGGATTTTAATTGCAGTGTTTTATAGGAAAGCCCTAGAAAGCCCATGACATATGAAATACTATAAAACTAGGAACTATACTACTAACTCAGTAACACAAATTTCTCATACTAATTTTTAGGTACTAGCAAAGCAACATGAATGAGCTGTATCAATAACATTTTAAAGACACAAGTGAAACGAAGTAAATAATTTGAAGCAAGCTATATCAACTACATCTTCTTTTTTCATATCCTTTTATAATCCCTTTTAAGTTCAGTATTCAAAAGGTAATTATTATCAATGGACTAATTGCATGAGACACAGTAAGCATACAGAGTCCACAAAACGAAAATGCCTATTTCTGCAATGAATGAAGCAGCACAAATCTTTTCACTTTCCATAACTCGTTTGCATGAATTTACTTTTTTGCCTTAAGAGGCTGTTGTAACATGTGTTACAACACACAGTGCAATTTTAACTCCATAATATCACGAAAGAAATATCATGATAGTATAAAGCGTAAAAAATATGAATGTCGGTAAATTCTTTGAACAGAAACAACAGTGCAGCATTGCTCAAAAGCACCACCCAAAGGTAGAAGTGATGCAAAGACATTTACAGAATTTCTTTTTTTGTCTTTTTTTTTTTTTAATTTCAGCAAAACCTGAATATAAAAAAATGACAGTGCAGAGAAACTTGTCAGAGGCTTTTGATTGAAGTCATTGATTTCCACAGCTGCACCTGTAGGAAATTGATGATAATGCTGTCTAAAGCATTCATTATGATTTGGAACTTTACCCAAATGAACACTAGGATTTATAAATTTGCTAGACGTGTTGTAGATAATATGACAAAGTAGTTTTCAACTGAAAATTCCTTTGACCTAATTTTATAAAAATCATGCAAAACTAGGGAAGCAAATTTATTTTTAAAGCCTTCTGAAATAGTTGAAGTTGTATTTTTAGAATAGTATGCATGTAAGTTAAATTAATTGGGAAATTCAGCTATTATATTAACAAATTTTCTCTATTAGAATTATAAAGACTACGACTTTCATATTACCAACAGTCAGTTGCTTCTTAGACAAAGAACATCTGTCTTTCTGATAATCACACAACATTTCTAAGGCTGAAATAAGCAACAACTTAGCATTTTAAAAAATACAGAAGGATAAACTTTGAGTATAAACAATGTGATGCCAAACATGAACTGTTAACTGGTAATACACTTTGATGGAATAACCATTTTAGCACCCTATTAAACAGATACTTTAGATCAGAGGAATATGATGCATTCTTGTTTAAAATAGTGCAATACACTAAAATAAAGCAAATTAACATATTATTCCTTTAACTTTTGCAAAAATATTCTAGATATGAGGAAGCATATGAGGAAGTATAACATTGCTATATATCTTCCAGATTTAAGTAGGTTAATTTGCTGGGGGTTGGTTTTGCCCTTTTTACTGACATTCATTGCTCACAAAGAAAAGTTGAGAAATTGTGAAACAAGAGACATACTGAAAGACCAACTCACCGGAACACAGATCAAGTATCAGAAATATTAGGAAAAGATAGCACTTGGCACAGAATGCACATCTCTCACCTGCAGTCCCAGTTACTGAAATACCTTCAATACGAAAAATTTCCTTAGCAGAGCTGTCTTTGCCTACATAAGTGATTAGAACCAAAAACATGCAGAATGGTTATTTATTAATGCAGAAAGGATGTAGTATAGAGTTTTTCTCTGCATGTTTTTGTTACAAGAGTACAAAAATAAGCTAATCTACAAAACTCTCTCAAAGAAACAAGAATTGCAGTGATTCTGTTCTCATAAGCATGCCTAAACCATGATTTTCTCATCAAATGCATAATTTCTTCTTGTTTCTAATTTCTCTTTTTTGAGGAAGCCAGGGAATTAACTAGTTATTAATACAGATACAAAACTGAATATCACAGTTGACTTTCCACAAATGTATTGTAACATACAAATCACATTTCAGTCTGGAATATGTACTGACTTACACTAAATCCAGAAAGGATTCTCCAGCATGTTCCTTTTTTCTTTAAGTCTCAATACTATTTCTGTAAAGCAAAGTTACAGAAAGTTTTTAAAGGATGTTTGCAATAGTATGACATGCAGTTCAAATCATTCAGATTTTACTGCACTCTGCAAAATGGGAATAGACTTATTTTTGTTAAAATAACTTACTGTTTTGCAACAGAAATCACCCTGTAAAGCAGGGCATTGCTTGCTGGCTGAGAGGAAAGCTACGACTGCAGAAGTGCACTGGTAACAGTGCTACCCCAGGTTCACAGGCAGGTAGCTGCAGGGTTTATTGCACAGTCAAGACTCCTGAGCCTTTCTGCTCAACAAAAGCCAATGTCAGACTCCAGAAAGAACTTCAGCTGTGTAAGGCAGGAGAAACTGAGAGCACCTCAATTCTTTCTACAAAGAAAACTACTAGTTACAGAAATTACGTTCAATAACTGTAGGAAGACTCTCTCCTATCCATGCATATGCTGAAGGAGGAGATTATTGCCTCTCACCTTCTAATGAGGGTGGTGATGTTTAGTTGTTAAATGCTGTTGTCCAGTCCTTACTCCTTCTCTTCCCCAAAAGTCAAGAGATCGGGTTAAAATTTCCTCATATTTCACAATAATATGTTGCCAGTTTAGATCAAATAGGCTTTACAGGCTGTATGAATATTATTTACAGGAAAGGGTGCAGAGACATACCTATCCACATCTTCAGAAGAATCAAAAGATTCATTAGCAAGTAGAGGTAGTAAACTATGGTTTGAAATATGCATAGTCTGATCTCAGCAGTTCATTGAAGAAGTCTGGATCATGATCAGGCAGTAGCAGCAAGGCACCTCTCACTGCAAAGCATATGTTCACTTTTCCTCAACTGTTATCAACTTTGTGCAGTAGAATTGCTTTGTATAAGGTATCATTAAGGAAATTCCCTGGATGATGATCCCCATAGTATGTAGCCATTTCAGCCATTAGAAAAACAAATGCAATTAATCAGTAATGAAATTACCTGCAATTTTCAGCTAAGCACAATATGCAGTTACAAAATGAAAGTATTCATATAGACACCTAACCTCAAGCATGCTTGGAATTGTGACCACATGGTCACTCTTTTGTGATAAAGAGGTCAAATTCCCTGTTAGAATTGTACAAGTCAAATTCCTCATAGAGTTTCAAGGAGACATTCACTTCGGTTATTTGTAATGTATCATTTAGAAAAGTCTTTTTTGCCACTATCAACAGAATTCTACCACATCAGACTACTTACTACTCTGAGTTCTACTGCAATATATTTATTTTGAATTAGTTTAAATATTTCTGAGTTTGTCTGGTGTTTTTGAGACCTTATCTGCCCTTTCTCTTTCTTACTGATTCTCTTTAATTCATAAGCTTTTCATTAGAAGTCGGCCCAAATAGGAACTATGCATCCAACTTGATGATGCTGATTCAAACCTACTTTGATTCCAGACTTCCATGAGGAATGCTTTCAGTACTCCTATAGGATTTGACTAACAACTTCTGACAAACTCAAAGATTCAGCATCTGGGAGTTCATTATCTACACCAACGTATGAGTAGAAGCTGAACGTAACACCCTTGTCTTTATCTCTGAAAGAAACACTCAGGCATGTCTAGCAGAAATAATTGAGACAGGAAATCATAATACCAGTACATACAAGCAGATCAGTTGAAAATATTATCTGGGCTCCCCCATGACTCCCTTTGTGATGGACCTTAGACAATAGGGAGAACATACAGGTATCCTGTTCCTTAGTACAGTAGAAGTGTCTGATATGGCATCTCAGTCTTTGCCTTTTCAGATACATCAGTGTTGGCACTTGACACTGGTACAGGTCTTACGGTGTTCAACTTGGGGATCAGTGACTATTGCTCACATCTCCTTTAAGTCACTCATTTGTTCTTAACAAGTTGGAGAATTAAGGATTATCCAGGGCAGAAACATCCATGCTAATTACAGATATGTATGAAAAGTTAGGAGATGCTTGGTGAGAATTACTAAAAATAGTACAAGTAGTAAATATATTTTAAATACGAAAATGTTAGGAGGAAAACATTTTCAACCCCTGAAATATTGGAAACTTTAAACCTTTACTAACTGGAACAACATATTCTTATATCATTGTATAACAAGACGTCTGGGCAGCAGTATTCAGCCTAAGTACATTTGCACCATCAGCATTCAGTACCTGAAGCTGATATAACACAGAGCTGGGAGTAAATTACATGATCAGCCCTCCAATAGGTGAGGAAACCAGGTTGACGTCTTGTGTTATCATTCATACCTTCCATACAGATGCAAGAATGCTGGTAAAAAGAAAGACCACCAAAACAGGCCTTTAGTGACAAAACTACCAAGGGTCTCCTCAATACTCTCTAATGTATCTACAAAGAAAAGAAACACAAATAAAAAGCAAAAAGTAAAGACATAGACAGAAAAAAAAAAAAAGATAAACCACGAAAAATCCACACACAATGAAACTTGCACTTTAAAGTATTTAGAAAAAGAGCTATTTCAGAGAAACAGATGTTCACCCTTTCAAGGACCATGCTTCTCAAGGACAGACAAGTATCATGAAAATTCCACCAAACTGAGTCCAAAACAATTCATTATCCTGAGTTAACATGCTGAAGAGTAAGACCTACAAATGGATCGAGATTTTTCTCACTTTTCATTCAAGTGTTTTATTTATCTCTATTTCAAAATTATTTTTTCTGTGCATTGCTTTTGCAAATTGGTGATATTCCAGCTTACAAAACAAATTTTACAAAATGAGATTATTACATGGCTTAAATTGCATAAATTCCTACTCATTTATACTGATTTGTTTTTTGAAAATACAATTAAACCATGTATTTGGCCAAATGGACGTAAAGTTTTTTGTTCTTGAGTTCTGTAAACATGAGGCTAAGGATGTCTTTACTATTAGTATTTATTAAATCATTTTGCATAATTTTAAAATTCCAGAGCCTTACATCTAACAAAAGAGATTAAAAAATGTAGAGACTATATAAGCAAACAAATAAGATCAGAAAGGAGTGGGGTTTATTATTATTATATGATGTGATAACATAATATGTTATCACAAAGTTTCACACGTTCACAATATTTTTACCTATTTATTGTCACTTAATCACTTATTCATCACTTCAAGAGGAGGGGAGTAGAAGTGTTGTGAAAATTACTGCTACCATATATACATTAGGAGGTAGTAATATACAATCAGTCTCCAGTCATGTAAGAGGATCAACACTTTGTATCATTGCTAAAAATCACTACAAATAAATATCCTAAAATGGATGACACATCACATACCTGCAGCTCCTGTTTCACTCAAATAAATATTGCACACACTGTAGCATAAGAAAAACAGAACAACACTTCAAAATCTATCTTTACTATGACTTAGATTAAAGGATTCAAGATTTCTGATTTCATTTAAACTGTAACTTGCAAAATCTATTGGCTGTCCTTGAGCTAAAAGCCGTGGATCTGCCCTTTTCTCCTCTGTACTTTAAACATAATAGGTATTATTACCCATAACTTTTTATTTAAAAGAATTGTGCAGCCAGGAAAATGAATGAATTTAATTATCAATGCAGTGTGAAAAAAATCATTAGAGCAAGAGCCTGGAACACTACGTATTACCAATAAACAAGGGCTATTAAAAATACTTTTTAAAGATGTTGGTCTATCTTAAGTTCTTAAAATGTAAACAATACAAACACAGAAACAAGAAAATCATATGTAAACATCTGAAGTTACTGGGAAAAGATGACCCTAAGAAATGCTAAATGACTGACTGGATCATTTAACTTTAAATCTATACTTTATGTGGCAATATGGAGAGGTCATTTGATTGCTATGCATAAAAAATTTAGAATTCTAACATGATCTAAAAGTTTCACCTTCATAAGACAAAATTTTCATTATAAAATTATATTTAATGGCATTCATATGTATCTGCCACATCAGTTTTGTAACATTATATTTCTATAGGCTGTCGACCTCACATTATGGAAATTACTAAAAATAGAGTAGAACTTTTTACCTTTTTACTTTAAAAATTCTCCACTTTCCTTCATAGTTCTATAATGAAAATTTGTGGCATCTTAAACACAAACTGCAAGTTGTTGCACAAAAGAATTTCATCAGCTAGGAATCAGCATTTTGCAGCTGTATTTCCTGGGAAAAAGGTATTGTCAGCTGTACGCTTCAGGCACCATTCTCTGCATTTGGATGTTTATACTGAGTCATGATTCAGTCTTCGAGGATTTGGGAAGAGATTTTTGTGTTTTCATCTTATGATTTTACATAAATTAACAAATAATCCGGGCTATTTTTTTTTCCTCCCCAGCAGCATGAAAAGCCTCCTAAATACTTAAGAGAACAATTTATACCAAAAGTTGTGGCTACTGAAAATTATGATACCAAAGAAGAAAGTATATTAAATATGTACTGTTGTCATGAAAAAACAGGCAAAAATCCTGACTTCAGATACATGGAAGCAGTTTCTACTAAAGTTTACAAGTGTGCTTCCAGGCATAATTTGGCCTTTGTGATTAAACTGTAATTCACTGATGTCCTGACTCAAGCTGCTTTTCAAAGTATACCTATTTACTCATTATTTGGTGAAAAACCAAAACACACTTGTAAGATACTTCTCTGTAACTTATTTAATTTTAAAAAATGCTATTAGATAGCACAGCTACAACACTCACTAGAACAGCTGGTTGCTAATTGGGTTTGGGAAGAAATTGTTGTATGTGGAGCTGAATTAAGTAATACTGAAGGATAGGAAACAGTCATGGAAGATAATAAGTAAGAGTAGAGAACATTGCATCAAGGTCAGTTTTGATTTTGTCATATTTAAGTGGTCTTGGAAAAAGCAATATTTCAAAATTGCAACATTTATTTTAGTGTCTTAATTTTTAAAACCTGATACAGTATGTAAAGAACAACTAGCAAATCATATAGTTTATAAAGTTACTTCTGTAACTTTATAGTCCATTAGTAGTCATTTAAGATAGAGTTTCTTTTCTGTCGTAATGCTCTTCAAAATGAAGTCATACAACATTCTGTATTGTTTCCCAGACACTGACATTATTCTGTAAGACATTTTAGACTATTTAACTTTACTACTGGGAATATGGCCTATTGATTTCAAAGGGATTACATGTAAAAGTAACTACAAGCAAAAGTATTTACAGTAGTGGAGTCTCAGCCATCTTTCCCCACCAGTGGAAAACTAAGAGACATCAGAATGGAATCTAGAGTGTGAGAGTCATTACACTAGAGGGATCAAAAATTTTCAGTGAATCATACTGAATGCCAAGAAGTCTTCCTAAATGCCAGGCTAGAAACTAACTAGTGATCTTCATGGAGGGACAATGAGACAGTAAGCAGGTTAGAAAGATACAGGTTAGTAGAAAACAAATGTGACTCAGGTTTACCCACGTTATTCAGCAGGGAAACTACTGAAGGATTTGAATTAACAGCATTAATGATATTCAGGTCAATCAAAACATGGGCATCTCATTTAACAGACTATATAGGTCTCCTCTACAGTTAAAGGACAAAATTTTCCTCCTGAGAGGACAATTATGCACAACTGAGTCAGCGTCCAGATTTTGGAAGTGGCATGACTCCAGAAAGATGTCAACAGAGCAACCTCTGCCCTGTCTGCTCCTTTGCTATTTCATAAACACCAAACTCACTCATGGCACCTCTCTAGAGAACCTGCTGGAGTCCTCATTATGACCCTTCATGCCCAGTTCCCACACAGATGAACTTATTAAGATGACCAGGTACAAACTTCCCCCCTTTATCACTTACAGGTGCCTTACACAGAGTTTTAAAAATGGAAACATAAAAAAGCCACCTGGGAATATAATGGAGATCAAGCCAAGCCACATTCACCTCATCATTTACTACTTTCATTATTTTCCCACTTCATCCAGTCACAGTGGATACAAACTATTTGGTTCCATTAGATCTGAAGTTTCAAGGATTTATTTGGAATGCACAAGTTTGCTAAAAAACAAAGTTCATACAGATAAAGTAAAGGGCAGGAGTCATATTATGTAGGTTCTATCTGCATTCTTTTATAGACTCAGTGTGCAATCTTCAGCATGGGGCAACTTTCCAGGACATATATTCTGCTCTCTAACCAACAATACATAAGAACAACATAGCAACAATGCTACAAAACCATCTTGCAAACTATTTGAGACCCTTGGATGGAGGAAATTTATCAAAGCATTTTTTCTGATATTAACTGTGAAAAAAATTAGTCAAGTAAAGATGATCCTTTTTCTTGCCCACTTGTAGCAGCGATTACAGAAAAGCACTTCATATGCCACAGTGTGAATCAGTAGTGGAGCAGTGACAAAGAACCAACATCAAAGAAAGTATTTCGGAGGAATATAATTTATTTTTCATGATTTTATATTTAATGCTACAGAATAATAGTTCAACCTTCATATTTGCAAGTGAATAACCTTTATCAGAAAGTACAATTCATATGTGAGCTGAAAAGAAAATATCTTTCTTCAGCATTCTCACTATTAGCCAAGCAGATGGCTTAATCTAAATGACCATGTGAAAGAAAGAAAAAAAAAGACCAACACAGATCAATATCCTCACCATGATTCCTGCATTCCAATAAATACCAAACCATCAGGAGCAACAGCAGAGAGAAAAAGAACATCAAAATATCATTTTAGGAAAAACAGTGAATAGCTAAAACCAATCTGAAAACAAAAAGCCAACAGATTTAATAAAAATAATGTAAATGAAAGCCAAAGCAGCTTTACTCTTAACATCAGTGCCTGTGGTTATCGTGTGTGTAAGTAACAAAATAAGAAAAAAAAAGTCTCTGTGTATCATACACATGTACCATTAGTGAGAAATAGATCAAAAAGAAAGAAAAGCTTCCACATAAGTGAGACACTGTACTTTTTTTGGGGGGGGGGGGGGGGGGGGNGGGGTGGGGGGGGGTGGGGGGGCAGTGCTTAGGTTTGATTTTCATTGAAAGAAAATAATAATTTCCTTTTTTTTCCAAAGACATATCATGTACTAATCAGATAGAGCTAGCTCAGCAATGGGGAAAACACACCAGGCCAACAGCTTTCAAAAATTCAACAGCAAGCTTTCTGGCTTTAAGCAGCCTTGTCTCCTGGACGTGTCTCTGAGTCCATAGTCCTGTGACATGCTACTTCCATGGGAGCAGATGCATTGATTTGTTAAGATTTGTTGCTCTGAGGCACAGCCATTAAGTATGTACATGTGTTCAGAGATTTAAACAGACTCATCACGAAACCATCAGTTCTGTTCTAAACTAGACTTTAATTTGTGCAAGAGAATGAACCAATTTTCTAAAAGCAAGCTAAGATCCTATTTGCAGATAACCCCTTTTGCAGGAAGCAAGTTACTCTCTTGCAAGAGTTCTCTCAGGTACAGCAACTGATCTATGTACATTTATTCACCATTGCCTTTTTCGACCTAGCTTTTTTAAAACTGTGTGAAAACAAGGCCACAGAAGGTATCCATCTCAAAGAGCAGAAACCTCAGAGAGCTATAAGGGTATTTATCCCTGAACAATAACTATTATTAACTTACAGAATTCGAACTACGTAAAGTTTCTGAGTGCAGGTATCTGTCTCACTAAAAGACAACATCCTCTCATTTCCTCTGCCTTTACTCCTGCAAGCTGAAGATAGGAGTTTAACAACCAAGTTCTCATTGGAACTACCAATAAGTATGGACTCAGTCTGCTGTGCAGACTGCTGTGCTATGCAGACTGAGTGCAGTCTATGATATGATGCAAAAAGTTAATTAAGCACGTAAGTCATCCTCTAGTGGAACTTACTGATAAACTTCACCTCACAAAGTAGTTTATAGAGTAAAAGGGAAGATTAAAAGATACATTCTAAAAATATACACATAGATATTTTGGGCCTGGGCACATCAGGTGTTTTATAGTGACAAGGTGATGTGCCCAGGCCCAAAATATCTATGTGTATATATACATGTGAGCTTGAGAAACAATAGACCAAAAGCCAAGTCTAGAGACAATGCAAAAACCTCTGTGCAATCTTGACAGAGCCTGTCCACCACCTACTGTGATGTTATATCTTTACTAACTACAGTGTGCTGTAACACAGAGATCTAAGTGAAACAGCAATTTATATATTTTGATCTGATTCAAGGACTCATTAGTATACTGGGATGCCATTTTTGCTTCCAGTTGCCTAAGGATGGAAGAGTGAACTGACTGGTAATCATATTTGAATTTCAATTTTCAAAAGCAGAACACTCCAAGAGTATTAATTGTATTATATGGAGCTAATAATAATTTTTTAAAACAGGTCAAGTGTTCACTAGTATCAATTTCAATCATTTAAACAAAGTTAGCCCTTAAGTAATATTTCTTTTCCAATTAAAAACACCAAACTTTTCTGTAGACAGTTGCACATCTCAAACTCTACTATTTAAACAAAGTCTCCCTTAACAAAGCTAAGAAATAGAATTCCATCATGAAGCCTAAACGAAAAAAGATCCACACCCATCAGACCACCGACTGTTCCAATCATAGCTGAATATTTTACTGTCTTCTAGAAGGACACATTTAGCCATTCAGATGTTGGATCATATCTAGCCATTTGAAATAAAGATAGTTTGTAAAACACAAAAACAAGCCACACAACAGACAGTATTACTAAACAAATACTTTGAAAAACTTTTAGCATAAAACATCCTGAAAATCCCACACATTCCCACACAAACATCTGAAAATAGCTCTCACTCAAGATCCTTTAAATCTTCTCTAGCCCATGGTTTTATAACCCTGTAAATTTTACATTTAATTTTAGGACATCAGACAAATGCATTGTATTTCTACTGGTATTTGCATAAAAAACTGGTCAAAAGAGCAAAAAGTATATATTATGCCAAAAGTATAGAACATGCCAAATGTAAATTTGAACACTGCCAAAAAGTAACTATAAATTTCATTTTATCAACATGCAAATGGCATGAAGTGCAAATCAGGGCAGATTAACCTGGTGTTTTAGAATTCAGACATCACAAAGCTTTGGAGCTCACCAAACCACCCTTACATGCAGTGTCTTCAACCATCTTTAATCCAAAATACAGAGACTTTAAAAGTCCTCAAAAGCTGACCTAAGCAAACTTATTTTTAAGTCTGAGAAGAACTTAAAGTTCTTAAAGAAGAACTATACTTGCTAGAAAAAAAACCCTCACGTTTCTAATTTTGTGCCAGCAGTTCATACACTATGTATAATATTTAAACATGCTCTAATTCTTATGTGTCAAAACAATCATGTTCATTAATATTTCCATTGCGCCTGCACTACTTTCAATGTATAATTTTATAAGAACCATTCCCTAGATACTTAATACTCGTCAAAGAACTCAAAAGAAATGGGAATCAAAAATTGCAACCACTATATCCAAATTACATATTGATATAAGCAGTGCTTAACTCAACCTGTTCAGAGACCTGGAGCAGTCAGGGGAAAAAAAAAAAAATCCCCATTTTGTAAGTACAGGGAAATAACCTAAGAAACGTGTGAAATACTGCTAATCTTTTTCTAGCACAGAGAGAATTCATTTGCCGTAAGTCTATTCCTCCCCTCAGAAACATAATCCTCACCTTACCATAGTCATGGCAAAATGCAGTTCCTATTTCAAGAAAGGAAAAGAGAAAGTTTGTAAGCTCTCCATTCACTTCAATGAAATCTTTTTTCCTTTCTCTCTCCCTGTTCTCACTAGTTGCATTACACTACAGATATATAGGTAGAAAAGCCACCACACTAAATCTGAAAAAAAAAAAGATGAAAAAGAGCAGAATAATTTGATAAGTGTCAGAACACCTATTTTCTAAGGAATTAATCAGGCCTACTTAAAACTTTTTAAAATTAGCCAAAAAACCATCTCTTCAGACTTGTTGCCTTTTTCTGAGAGGTTTTAAGTATTCTTTATCTTTAAATGTTCACCAACAGTAAACATGAACATTAGAGAATGATGGTAAATTGGTGAATCTGTAGCATGTCGGCTGCATTTGTGAACAGGCACTAGAACAAACCTATACAGGAAGCAAGAGATTTACCTTAACCAGAGGCAGTTTCAAAATGAGTTTTATGTCTTGCGTGTCCTGTGGAAAAAAAGATAAGACAGTATGCAAAGTACCTTGGCACTCCTAATGCAAAATCTCAGGAGCTCTGCAATGTACTGTAGTGACTTTTCACTGAGGAAATGTATGAATTTACATAGTCAGTGTCAGACAACTGCAATGGAACAATAGCTCTATATAACATTGAAAGTTGTAGATGGACAGAACAGCAGACCTGAGGGTTTTTAGGGGAGTTTCATAAGTGATTGTGGACCTTTACTGGAAACACTTCTACCGCTTAGAAGAAAAATTGCACTCTGGAAAGCATACAAGTCTTAGGTAAACTTCAGTGAAACACTGGAATATTTTTGGCTTGTTTTTTTCCCCTGGGCTTCTCACGGTGTGTTGTCAAGATCCATGGAATAAAACACTAACTACTCCCCTGCCCTTAACATTTAAATAGGCAAGCCAAAAATCTTTAAAAGATAGACAAAACTGCTGTAAATGATTTACAACTGAAAACTGTAACACAGTGAAACTGCCTGGCCCGACTATCAGATTCCACAAACACACCAAAAAAAGCCAAAAACAAACAAACAAACAGACAGGGTGGTACATACTAACTTGATTCTCTATGGCATTCTTTGGTAGGAAGCACTACTAAGCTGTGCATTAAGATACAGGCTTCTGAGGCAGTTTAAGAAGGAGGATTAACAGAACATGTTCTGTTTCTAGAAAGTTTTATACTTATTCTTTCTCTCTGGGAGGGTTCAATTTTCTTTCTTTAAAAATGAAAAACATGTAGACTGAGAGCATATTTTTTCATGGACAGGAAAAACACAACAGAGGTACGATACGACCTTCACTTGAGGGGTTCGTTACACACATTCCAGGCAGCTCTGATCATATTTCACTACACTGGAAGTGATTGTGATGTCCAGAACATTGAATTATGTCATTAATTAATGAATCAGGCAGGAGGTAGCTGATTATAAGGGAAAGAGAATCTGTACTTACACAACACTATTTTCATAATCATTGATGATAGAAAGGGAAATAAAGAAAAATTACCTTAATGCAAGTGTCCTGGTATATTGTTTTATTGTTTTGTATGTAAAAAATGCTATTTAGCTTCAGTGGTCATCTCAAAGCAAAGCATGGGTTTTAACCTTGCCAGAGCTTGAAAAAATGACACACAAGATTTTGCTTTGGATATCAAACCTTCTAATTTCTCTCAAAGAAAAAGGTATGAGAAAAAGGTACCATAAATGCTCCAATCCATTTAATTCTTCCTTTTTTAATGTTGATTTTACCTGAAACAAAGTGTGAAGCATGCAAGAACAAGAATACCATTTTCTAGAGTATCAGAGATTAGTTCATTAATGGATTCAAGTAACTGGCCATGCATCAGCATAATATTAGAGGCTAACTGATTTCCCTCTGTAAGCCACTTATACAATTGAGCATTTGCAAATCATCTCAAGATGCATGTCAAAGAGAGAGATGACAGTGTTAAAGAAATACATTTTTCATTTATTCTATTAGTAATACACACTACAGAATATGTCATAATATAGACAATAAGAAATATATATTTTTAAACAATTTGGCTACTCATTATCTACAATGTAGGTTTTTTCTATAAGACACAATTCAAGCCAAATTTCACTGAACTATAACAAAATTTGGTGAAATTATGATTTTACTAAATTTCCTACAAATTTATACTTACGTTTTCAAAGAGGCATATGATTTATTTCTTAGCCTTAAGATAAGGAAACTGTGGAGGTTTTGCAAAACAATCACTGCTGTATTTCTTAACAATAAAGCCAGAGCAGTCACTGTGTAACGTACACAAATGGAACGTAGGATTTGGAAGGAGTCACTGGCTAAGTCTCACAAGTGTGAAAAACATCAAAGATTTTTTTAAAAAGAGAGGTAAATAGGCTACTGACATAGTTTCCTGTCTCTCCCAGTATTTTTGCTTAAATTCAGCACAGGAGAAATACACAAGAGAATGCTGTAGCAACTTTTCATTCCCTTATGAACAAAAATATCACTTGCCAGCCACCTTTCAGAAAACTGAATTCCCATGTGACCCTGAAGACAATACTGACTGGCACTTGATCACTTATTTATGGAAAAACAAGATAGGCAACAACAACAATCAAGAATATGTGTCTAAAAATTTCAGATACTTGCTTATTCCAGTAGCAAGAACAAAGTAACAAAACTGAAAGCAGATCTACTCTCTAAATCACTAACCAGAGACCACACTACACCTCCCACAGTACATAATGTGAGTGAGGAGCACCTCTGAGCATTAAATGTTAAACAAAGTCAGTCTGGCACTTCTTATAGGAAAAATGAAATGGTCATATATCATCGAGTCATAACTAATGGATAGGTCTCACAATTTTCAAGAACTATACACAAATGAACACATTGCTAAAGATTGTCTAAATAATCAGTGAAAGACAGGAGGTAAGTAGGGTATAGGCAGTCCTTTGGAGCAGAAGGTGAGCGTTCTTCACGCTTGCTCTCATATATCATAATGGTGTATCTGAAAAGGTCTTCCATTCACAGGAAATGTGAATTTACATTTCCAAGGAAAGTTTCACTAAGATAAGACTAGAAATCTGCATTTTAAAAGTGAATGCCCAAATTCTCTTTTCAAATTCCAAGTACTTCAAATTCCAAGCCTTACTCTGAGAAAAGACTCTAACACATTGCCAGATTATCAATATTGAACAATTTCTCTGCTGGATTTCAACATGTATCTTCTGGGGACTTTTGCTTTACTCCACCTCAGAACTCTCTATTCCACTATTCTTTTTTTACTTGGAAGACATGGAGCTCTGGAGAGAAGTACTGTAAGGAAGACTCTTTGATATCTTTGTATTATCACCTGCAGTGTGCATCTGCAGGGAGCAGGAGCACGTGGCAGTGTGAAAGCCAGCTTGCAATTCTGAGGATCCACTGCCAAAAATCCACAGCAAGACAGACACAGTGATTTGGCTGCAAGCATAGTTGAAGCATTTCTGAAGCAGCCCTTTAGGTGAGCAAGATCCCAGCTGACGGGTCCCCATATAAGCTACTCTTATTCATTCTACATTCTGACTTCCATCCTTTTTAATTTCTGTTTTTATATTTAAACTCTTAAGGTTACTCTTTAGCTATATTGCTCTTCAATAAACACAACTGCATTGACTCAGTAAACATTTTCATAGCTTTGTTTTCATTTAAACTGATTCTCTTTTCATTCCAAGACCGTTTTGCCTCAGGAAATTTTTCTTCTCCATCTACATTCTCAAGCAACTAAGCTTATTTTTGTAAGGCTAAAAAGTAATATTCACCTATTTTTAAGTACTGACTTAGGGACTATGGATTTAGGCACTTTTTTTTTTTTTTATCCCCTCTGTCCCACAGCACTTCTATCCCACTACCACAACTATAACCTGAGCAGCTGCAGATGAATTAAAAAATAATTACATTGGTTTAGATAGAAAGAAGAGAGGAGGACAGTAAAGAGAACTTTATATTTCTCCCTTCAGCATCACTACCTGACAATATACAGCTGCTCCCTCATGTAAGGAAATGAAAAGTTAGACTTAAAAAGTAATTGATGGCAGCTAAAAGTATGCCCTGAAGAAATCTGATACAGAACACATTTAAAGCATTTTTCCATATATATCCACAATAAAGCATTTGATCATGTTTACTAATTTAAGAATAAATTTGCACATTAACAAAAAATAACTACAATTGCTAAATTCCACATAGCAGATTACGCAGGCATTCTTTCAGCAGACAAATACACCATTTTTTCTCATATTATAGCAAGCTATTCAAGCACTTCACTGGGAATCATGATACATTTCTTGTAGTATTTATTCTTAATGAGATTACACTAATAAAGTTTAAATTAACATTTATTCTGTATATACATGCAGAATTAGTGTGCATGAACACATATGCAGGCTGGTGAAAGTATTACTGATCCAAGGAATAATATGTATGTAGTAGTATGCTCTTACCATTGAGAAAATTGGTATTGAAAACTCTGCAAATATGCCAGAAGATAAAAGTCACCATATTACTGCGATCTGTTTCAGGGACAAATAAAGTATGCTATTATCTAATATACTATGGAATACACAGAACTACAAACAGAAGTGTTTCAATTCAATACAATATGAAAAAATTCAAAATAAAATGAAAAGTGTCTGAAAACAAACCAACAAAATTACACAGCAGAGTTGTTAATTATGATTTATGATCATTCAGAACTGGCATCGTTATTATAGTTTTCCTTCCAAATTTCTCTAAGATGCATCACTTCATAGCAACTCAAGGATCTATACAAATGACTTAACAGCAGTTTAGGGCTCTAAAAGGTATGTCACGCAAGCTCGATGCTGCTATTGTGACAAACAAGAGTGTAATATTGAATTTAATCAAAAATTTAAAGTAAGCAATTTAAGACAGACATCTCTTGTGAAGCATCATCAGGCTAATAAACAAAGCACTCCCAGCCACTGAACAAGTCTCCACTGTGACCAGTCATCTGTCCACCATTCTTAAAAAACAATCACTAAACTCATGAGCGTAATCCATTCAGTCCATTGCTATCTGCTACGCTGAATATTTCATCAGAAATGACAAGACTTTTTCCTTCTCCCTCCCTCCCAACCCTGCTTTGATATTTGCTCACTTGACAACTTGTCACTGCCACATCACTGCCATGCTGGCTGTCCTTGAAACCTGACCTCTGTAGCTTTTTGCGCCCAGTGGTCGTGCCGTCCCTGTCTCACTCCAACCATTTCTGACAGGAGACATGCTGATCTCAACAGCAAGTCCTGGCACCTGAGACACACTGGGATTACACAGGTAAATCAGGTTATTCCATGTTGTCTCCTAGCTAACAACAGAGGGAAAAACATGACATCTTGAACAACAGATCTTACATTCGCATATTCAAAAGATTCATCATGCTTTTACAAGCAGATGGGCAAGATTGTTTCCCCTTGCTCTGAGAGGGCAAATCATATATATAAAAGAAGTTTTTTCTAAAAAGGAGACTTCATTTTGGTATTAATTTAAACAGAATGAAAAGATTGGTAATTGAGGAAGATACTAGATAAAATAGTGAGTTAAAAATTAAGATGTTGAACAGAATGTCTTGTTCACCAATTTAAAATAGTTCAAATTACATCTTTTATTATAAGCACCTCATTTTATTTAGCTTTCATATTATTCAGGTGTATGATTTGATTCCATGATAGTACAGCCTCCTTAAAAGCAGGTGTATTTCTAAAGGAAAGTAAAAACATGCCATTTTCAAGGAAAACCTTAACTTTTCTTGAAGTGTCTGTGTAGAGAAGAACGTGAAGTATTTTGACTGAAATAAATGCTTTCATGGAAAACAGTGAACCCTGGAGATTATGCCGATTCTTGAAGAACTTCATACTGTTTTAAGCAGGTGACAGTAATGTCATCGCTTGAGCTTTTTGCCTTCTACACTTGCACAAAAAAAAAAAAAAAAAAAAAAGAAAAATAGATAAAGAAGTTTTATATTGGACAGAAAAGCTCAGAGCTACCCAAGCAGATAGCACCATAGCACAATTAATGTACATCAAGATCAGGTCTGCTACTGCTTTTTACTAGGAAAAAAAAACAGTCAGCACCATGCCTAAAATAAGAAACAGTCTGCATTTAATATATTTCTCTTGCAAGGACTATAAACATCTTACAGAACTACCTACATCACCACCAAACTGGACCAGGTAATTTGGATATTCCCTGCACATCAGCACTGTTAATTATCCCATTGGCTATCATACATAGCATAAGAAACCATAAGAATAAATTTTAAGAGAAAGAACATGCCCACGAGGACAGTATTTAAGCACATTTTGCTGTGCATTTAGAGTTTTCCATCTTTCAGTTATCTTTTGCCATTAGTAAATAGCTATGGAAAGCACATGGATTCCTTCCTAAAACAATTCACACTCTAAGACCATGACATTATGTTCAGCGATCTGTCAAAGATTAGTAGTAGTTATTTGACTACACTTTTGCTTCAATTTTCTTAAAAATACTGAATTCCAAAACATACTAACAAATGCTCAATTTTTCACAAACCTCTGCACCATATTGACAGATCACTGTCAACATTATGGACTTTACATTTGAATAGGAATTTTGTTGCACGCTGGCTACATAACATTCCCTCTCCATACTTCACACTTGCCTTACCATTCAATCACAAATTTAAGAATCTATTCAAACTAAAGTATCCAACATTATCTCCTTTGGTAGTTGTGCACATCCAAGTGAGAACATGCCCTTTAGGCTCTGTTCAGTAGAAAAACAAAATGGAGAGGGGAGTGGAAATCATAGAAAAGCATTTAACCAGGTCTTTTTGCCCGAGTTTGCCTGAAGCATATGTGAGTGAAATAATTCCCATTTTCATTTCTCACAGCTCAGTTAACTGGATGCATAACACTTTGTGAGTATCACTTGGTTTAGGTAGGCACTTACCTACAGATACCATCAAACTACCCTTATTCAAATGTAGAAAATCTTTTTCAGCTCAGAAAAATTAATGCAGACCTCTGCCTGACTAGGAAGATTCATCAGCCACAAGTTTACAAGCCCAGGAGTGAACAGATACTTCTATTGAGTAGCTGCATAATCCTAAACATGTGTTCACAGATGGTAACCAGCAGAAGTCCCAAGCAAGTTCATCCAGACACTCTGTGTAAGCTTCCACCTGATCCTTCCTGAAGGAAAATTTTGATTTTATGAAAGTTCCATTGTTTGCTCCTGTGCTAAACTACAGGAAGCAGAAGTTGGTAAGGTAGTTTATGAGTTCAAAGGAATTCAATTGCTAATGTTGGAGATTATGAAACTGGAAAAGATGATATAAAGGAGGTGTGTTCATCAGTTTTTTCTTTTGAACAAAGTCTCATCCAATAAAGGAGGAGATTCTAAAAACAGAAACATAGAGTGAATGCAATTTCCTAGGCAAAAATTCTATTAGTGTATTTTACAATGGTCTCGGGGAACACACTGTCAGGAGAGATGTGAACAACTTCCAGATCTACAAAGAGTTCATACCAGGTGAGAACAATTTAAACAAGGCCTGCACACACTTGTGCTCATAAAAGCTTTTTAAAACCAGATAACACCTACATCAATCTGCTCCAACAGAAAACTAAAAAAAAAAAAAAAAACAACCAAAAAAACCAACAGGAAAACATATATTCTTTCAAAGGGCCATTATCTGTCCAATAATCAGGACTGCATCCACTGAGTGTGAATCAGTAGAAAAACTCAGAAAGTAACAGAATTATTGTGGAATTTAATACTTTATTGAAAACCCCAAGATGCAACTGAATTAACAGTGTGTTGTAGCCTACCAGCAACACTTCCATGCTTGAAAACATATGTAATCAAGAGGCAGAAATACTTTAAGAGAAGTTTATGACATTTGTCACTTCTGTACATGCACTTTTCAATTCTTAAACTTGTATATACTCAAGTCGAATTTGCAGCCACTCAGTTCAGGTGCCACACAAGGATGCAAATTCTAAGTTTTTTTTGCCAGCACAAAGAGAGCATTTATTAACATTTGAGTCTGCAAATCACAGTAGCAAAGGCATGTATGATGTTATGTAAATGAAATCAAAGGAACTAAAGGCCCTGTAGAAGGAAAAAAATCAGTAAATTTAAATCGGTCCTTCAGATCCAACATGTATTGTTTAAAACTTTATTTCCAACATAGTCCAAAAAACAAGCATAAATTATGCCTCAAAATATGATAATAAAAAAGATATGTCTAAAATCAGTCTTCAAAATAGCACAGCCTCTGCCAAAGCAGCTGTGGTGGATTTAATTTGATAGTAACAGAACCACAGCTTTAAAAAAAAAAAAAAAAAAAAAAGGAAAACTGGAAAAAAAAAATTTGATACATTTAAAGAAAAAAAAAATCAAACAAACACAAAAAATCCACCTCAAAAACCCACTAGCAAACTGTCAGGTTAATCTGCCTGTCTTTAACTGATTTGGCTGTACCACTGAACCAGACGGTTAGCCATGAAAGAATTGTCAATTCATTAGAGAGAAATACCCAAAGTAGTATCATTAGGCTTCACAGTTTCAGATTTTCCAAACAGAAAGAATTCAAAGTACAGGATGAAAAAATCACTGGAGAACTTGCAGCAAATATGTTTTGGGAGCTGATGATAAGATTCTAAAAGTAGGATTCCTGAATATCTCAAGGGCTTGGCTTACAGCACACTCTGTTCTGTGTTTCTTTTTGTTTGTGTAACAAACTTACATTTCTTCAGCTTTAATTAATGTTTGACATATTGAGCGTTGATCCCAGATCATACCCTTGCCATACCTTTACAAATGTTCATGTCTTTTGCAGCAGATCATAAAGTTCAAGGGCATAAGTAGATGTACTGTAATTCAGCCATATGATTCATATGATTTCTGCTTTGCTTAACATACTCAGGAAGCCCTCCCTTCCCCAAGAGAAAAAGAGTTCAATTCATAAAATACTAATAGCTTCATTATGCACGCTCAGAGGCGAAGCTACACCAAGGAGTCAAGAATGGTAGAGCCGTATCTGTATAAAAACAGTCACATGTTTAAAAGTCCAGCTTAAGAAATACTGTGATGTCAGAGTAACTACTTCCATTTGGAAAATATATGTGACTTGGATAGTTCTCACATTTTTCAACTGAATATGTAACATCGGTGCACTACCATACTGACCTGCATGCATAAAGCCTTAAGGTTTGGTGTTCAGATATCCTTCTCTGATCTTATAGTTTATTGTTCTCACTATAGCCATTTCTATGGGCATGCAGATTGCATGTCTCTGTCCTACAGGCGGTAACTTGAGACTTACAATACCTGAGGCAGACATCCATGGGATACAATCTCACATGCCCAGTCATTCAGTAAACAAGTATGGAGGTCAGAGAAACCTGTTGTGGACAATTATTCCTGCTTTTGAAGCTGGATATGAACATTCTGAGAACAGGTAAAGATTCTCAACCATATGGCTACTTTAAACTAGAACCAGACTTCTCTCTGAAAAAGAATTCTCATAATCTGTCTAGCTTGAAAAATATATTTCTGGATACAATCCAAAGCACACCTAAGTCAATGAAATGACTGTACATACACTGAAAACAGGCATAGTTCAGGAAAGTCTGTTTGCAGAAAGATGGAAAAATGTTTCTGCAAGGCAGAATTTGAACTTATACAAATATATATTTGTACTTATTCTTTCATCAGGTTCAAGCATATTGATGAGAGAAAGTAGAACGATATTGTTTACCACCATGAATTACAGAAGCACTTTTCAGACTCATATTTAAGGTCACATCCCACTAGCGTTATAAATGTGTATTTTAACTGATTTATGTTCTTGCAGTCAAAGTTTATTCCATATGTTTAGAACTCAGAAGAAATCTGAGTTTACCTTTGTTTTTTAATCTCACAACAGTTTTACAATGCACAGAATTAACGTAATAAATAAACAATCAGGACAGGTTTTTAATATCACTAAATTTAAGTTGTCTATTTCAACTCTTTATCACAATCTATTAAAAAATCCATGCCAAAGTCTGCATGGAAATGACTGCTTTAAAAGCATATATACATGATGCATCTCAGAATACTCAAATTCTAAGCTAAAATGTATACATATGTCTGTATGCTCATTTTTACCATTCCACACCACATGTAAAATTAACTAGAAGATACATCTGCACTGACTTTAATCTATTTCATTTCATGTTGATCAGTAGCTAAGAATACTTCACTATAGAGATTTATCACATTAATTAGCTCTGAAATTACTCATTCTAATTAAGTATATTGTTCTTAAACTCTTTAGAGATTATTGAAATACTTTCACTGCTACTTAAAGGAAACATATCAAGGGAAAGCCTTTTCAGAAGAAAAACTTGTCTATCTTTTAATCTTTTTAAGCTCCTCTGCCCTTCCATTTGTCCTGCCCCAAATTGTCCTGCCCCCAGCACAAGGACGCAGACATGTTAGAGCAAGTCCAGAGTAGGCCACAAAGATAATCAGAGGGCTGGAGCACCACTCCTTTGAAAATAGGCTGAGAGATTTAGGATTGTTCAACCTGGAGAAGGCTCCAGGGAGAGCTTATAGCTGCTTTCCAGCACCTAAAAGGAGCCTACAGGAAAGCTGGAGAACACACAGTGATAGGACAAGGGATAACAGCTTCAAACTGAAAGGAGATTTATATTAGATAGCAGGAAGAAGTTCTTCAATGTGAAGGTGGTGAGGCACTGGAACAGATTGCCCAGAGGCTGTAGTTTCCCTGTCCCTGGAAGGGTTCAAGGCCAGGCTGTACGGGGCTTTAAGCAACCTGATCTAGCTGCAGCTGTCCCCACACTTTGCAGGTGGATTGGAGCTAAACTGCATTTAAGTTCCCTTCCAACCTTTCTATGATGATCCTATGAGGTAACTTTAAACTATCTTCTAGAAGCTCAACAGGATTAAAAAATAAATTATAAAACCTTCCTAGATCTTGATCTGTGACTCATAGTATGTTATGCTATCACTGTGATATTTGAACAACTCTTGTTTATGCGTGTAACAATCCCAATTGCAGTACAATGTACTTCTGTAGTTCAGATTCCCATGTTATAAGTGCTGCAAGTATCTAGGATTTCTACAAAGGTTTGTCAAGTGTTGTGGAGGAACTCAAGACTGTGTGGTCCCACAGGACAAAATATACAAAAGCAGAAACTTATATTAACATGGTTTATTAAACAACACAAGAGGCAGGGCTGACTGAACCAAGAAAACCTTTTAGGAACTGTAAAATTCAACAGCACTGGATATCAGCATGGAGTGTTTCCCCTTCACCTTTTTTTTTAAGCAAACAGTATGGCTTAAATTTCTCAGGCTTGACATCCCATTGGGCTGGTGCGTCATGTCCCTTTTTGTCAGCCTGTCACGTCACACAGTGTAATGTGGCATTTCTGTGTAACGGACTGAGACACGTCATGCCAATGACATGTCAAGCTTGTGAATTTCAAAAAGACACAGTTCAATGAAAAACATGGTTTTCTAACTGCCCTGGAGGTTTTAAACCTTAAGAAAAATAAAAAGAGCCTCTTTTTCTCCAGTGACTTTGCTACTGAAAAGCACATGTTTTTTTGGTGTTACCCATGTGTATCAGGGATCTGAATATTTGGACATCTTTATTCAGTGAATTTTAAATTGCTGATTCAGTTAGATAATTAGGAAAAATCCAGAGCACAGGTGTATTTGTTGAGTGGATCCTGTTATTTAGTAGAATACATACACAGTGATAAAATTTTTGCCATGATAAGCTAAGTCTGAAGATTCCATTTCCATGATTCATCCCTAATACTTTTTATGCATATATATAAATTCCTGGTAACTATAATGGCAAGTTATACTTCTGCCTAAACACCAGACAACAGCTCCATATGAATTCTTTCAAATGCTTTGTCAACATAGATTTCAGGTAGTCCAAACTGTAAAGTGAATCACAGAATCTTAAGGGCAGGAAGGGATCTCAAAAGATCATCTAGTCCAACCCCTCTGTCAGATTAGGTCACCTAGAGTAGATCACACAGGAACTCATTCAGATGGGTTTTGGATGCCTCCAGAAAAGGAGACTCCACAATCCATCTGGGCAGCCTGTTCCAGTGCTCCCTCAGCCTCACAGTGAAGAAGTTTTCCTTATGTTTCTCTGGAACTTCTGTTCCAGCTTGTATCTGTTGCCCCTTGTTCTGTCACTAGACATGACTGAGAACAGTCTGGTTCCATCCTCCTAACACCAGCCCTTTACATATTTGCAAACATTTATGAGATCACTACTCAGTCTCCTCTTCTCCAAGCTAAAGAGCCCCAGTTCCCTCAGCATTTCATCATAAGGGAGATGTTCCACTCCATCATCTTTGTGGCCTTGCACTGAACTCTCTCCAGTGGCTCCTTGCCCTTCCTGAATTGAAGGGCACAGAACTGGACACAATATTCCAGATGTGGTCTCACAGGGGCAGAGTAGGAGAGGAGAATCTCTCTCGACCTACTGCCTACAACCCTTCTAACATACCCCAGGATGCCATTGCCCTTCTTGGCCACGACAGCACGTTGCTGGCTCATGGTCATCCTACTGTCCACCAGCACCCCCAGGTCCCTTTCCCCTATGCTACTCTCTAAGAGTTCATTCCCCAGCCAGTGCTGGTATATGGGGTTATTCTTTCCTAGATGTAAGACTCTACACTTGCCCTTGTTGAATTTCATTAGGTTTTCCTACATCCTCTGATTACAGTCGTATGTTCATCCCAAGCTGCCATCCTAAGCATCCTTCATCCCAAGCTTCCATGACCTATAGACAGGCATTTTCAACTTGAGTTTGCCCAACAGTTCCGTATTTAACCATGTGGATCTCCTGGCTCCCTTTCTTGATTTCTTAATCACCTAACAATAACATCTTTCTCCCGTCACTAGATTCCTTATGCTCCAAAAAGGCCTTTTTTTTTTTTTCTCACACAGTTATTTTGGACCAGATTTGCAGGAAGGAGCAAATTAAGAGCTTAATATAGAAACTATCATGCCAATATCACATTAAATCAAAAGAGTAGTTGGTGGTTTTTATAAACAGCATTTTTCCTGCTTTCAAAAGTAGTAATGCTTTCTTGGATGGACTGTTTTTGAATCACATGGACATCACACAGGACCACAATGGAAACCGAATTAAGAACTGGGAAGCCAGTAATACCAATCATATAAAACCAGTGAAATGTGCTCCTTGGCAGATATCTATCTTAAGCAAATAGATTTAGTGTGAAGTCAGACCATGAATAAGTTAATATCATTGTTAGGTTGAAGAACACAGAAGAGAGTCAAATCTAAAGATGCAAGAACAGACACATATCTATACTCACCACCAGTACTGCAATTCCCTACACAGCCAGCAGAATCTCTTCTGCTTACACGGAAGCTTGAAATAAGAACAGGCAAATTAAGACACCTAGTTTTCCTCAACACAATCTTTTCAGTCGCTAAATGGAAAACGTATCTGAACACATTACATATTAATTACATTGCCTGCAATGAAAAAATGAGTGCATAAGAATATACACGTCATTATAGGAGACCAAAACCCTAAAAAAAGGTGCAAGTTCTATAGTTTCATCCTGTCCATATCTGCCACTCTAGTGGTAATATGACAGAAAGACATGAATCAGTAGACTAAATTAATTCAAATCTGCTAAATATTTTAATACATCACTAACAAATTGGTATGGGCCTCAATGCCTTTGTAACACTCCTATTTGAGGGAGTTATTTGCACAACCTACCAGTTGTTTTTCATCAAGAAATTGAGTGTTTGTGACATTATTAAATATAGCAATGATAGGAGAGCTCAGTGTTCAGAAAAGCCAGATGATTTGCTGCCATCAACAATGAACTAGCTTACCCAGCTAGCATTCAAAGATGCTACACAGATGTTCAAAGATGCAAATATCTGCTTACATGTGTATTAAAGATCTGACTTGGTAGATATTGCACTTATAAAAGATGTGTATAGATATTTATCAATGGCTGTAGTGTCTATATACTAGGCATGATTTTTCAAAAAAATTAAACATATGTTTCCCTGGAAAAGAAAAATTACTATCCTTATAAAAACAATCATCAGGTAGCTCCTTTGCATGGCCAATTAGTTACAATCTGATACACTCTGACAACACCGGTTCTGTCCCAGGATGCGTAACTGTTCTTAGCAGAACTTTTGCAAAAATTACACTTGTTGTATTACTTTGATAGCTTTTCAAATCTTTCAGATATTACCACAACTACCCTAAAAAAAAAAATAGACACAAAGATCTCAGACTTTGGACTATTTATTTTACTAAATATCTTTTCTGAATAATAGGGAGGGCTAGTAGAAAATGCAGTAACAAATTAGTAAAACAGATTTACATGATAAAATACATTTCTGTTAATAACAAAAACTAATTTACAGGCTTATAATTTTATTCCAGCAAAATACCATGACAATTGTAGAAACTTAGTCCACTGTTGTTAGCACTACAGAGTGCTAAGAACTATGTTGCATTTTAACCTTCATAACTCTGAGAGAAGATATTCTGTACGTTAACTAGCACAAAGTGTAAAATAACATAAGATTACCTTCCTTGTAGTGGTAATCCTGTCCTGGAAAACACTGAATGCTTCCAATGGAATTTTTCAGGTCAAGAAATACAGTAATTTTAAATATATTATTTTAAATGCACAGTAAAACTCAGTCTAAATGTACAATATACTGCTTCTCACAAAACCATAAACAACACTAACAAGCGTTCCATTAAATCTCACATTTTACATATAGTTGAAATGTAAAGAAAATAAAGACGTTCACATTAGTGTCTGTCGTTACACAACTACATCTGCTTTCAACTACCAGTACTGAACTGTTCTCCCAGATATTATCTCTCCTCTCTAGTCCAAGCATTCTTCAAATACACAGACAGCCCATAACCTAGAATGAGTAACCAAGGAAGCAGAGTTGGCCTCAAATAAGAAACACTAAAGCGTAAATTGCACTTCTCCTTTCCCTAATGTAAGACCCATACACAGGCCTGCATTTATGGTACCAAACAGGTCTTAGGAACCCCACGATTTCTACATATCTGTACAAAAACATATCCCCTCTGCAATACAGTGTATTGTAATGTATGATAAGATGCTAGAAGCTCTCAGGAAAAACAGGATCTCTCTAATGTTTGAAAGAAGTGAGAGTGAGATTTAAAAAGCATACTTCTTGCGTATTGATACCTTTGGCTCTAGTGAGATTTTTATTAATAAATGTTAAAAACTGTCGTTTCAATAGTTATGTGACTATCTTGATTTTTTTTCATTTGGTCATTATGAGAAAAGCGTAAAAGTTATTACTGCTAAATACAGAACTAATCTAATGACTCCACAAGATAACTGTGGATTTACAAACAGATAGGTCTAGTTAGAGGACATTGTCTTAGACAACTCCCTATGCCATCTCTCTGGACTATAAAACTAGTCAAAAACTTCCCCTCATCAAGAAATCCAAAACTTCTTTCTCTGTTCCAAGATGCATATTTAACAGCTGCAAATTTTCATAATTCCATCTACAATTGTGAGCAACATCTAACAAACAGCAGATCTGAACTGAAAGCAATAATCATAAATGACTCCAATAGATACAGGATAAGTAATTCTGTTCGAGAAGAACTGAAATAACTTGATTTTAAATCCTTTTCTTTCTTGTAGTTGGAAAATCCACTTGCATCTGTAGCAAGTCTTTAACTACACATTCCAGAATCCAGCACAAATCTTGCATTGAAATGCAAGGCATTCATATTTCCAGGTTCTGTTTCTAATGTTTATTAAGGTCATTTTTAAAGACTCACAGAAAGAGTTTTGACCATCAGGTAAGCCAAAGCAAATCTATAATAATTCTACCATTTCTTTGGCATTCATTTTAGATCTAGTGTCAGTTTTAATAGTACCATTCCATTGGGATATTATTGTCATTTCCAATAAACAGAAAGCTTCAAAGTTGATCATCTCTGTTTCTTAGTTTAGCAGGAGTGTGGTTACTGGAGGACAAATCAATATATGCTGATGAGCAGTTGGCCTGGAATTCTCTTTCAGTGAGTAAGCTTATCCCTTTCTGAAGACTCCTAGGCAGCTCTTCTCATCATGAAGGTTTCCTTGCTGGAGCTCCCATTTCCATTAGGGTAGTAGCAGCAGCCTTCATTTTGTTCCAGATAGGATTCGACTCATTTTCCTTCTCCCCTATGAGCTTTTACTAAAACCATTGTTTACTATTCTTTTCTCAACTCCAGTGACATCATTTAAGGCCTACGTACCTCACAGTATCACCTTTATAATATTGGTATTACTGCAGCTTCTTTGTAACACAAAGCAAAACAGCACATCTGTTTTGACTCGTCTTGCATAAAGACAGATAATGCCTTGCTTCATCTCTACCCCAGCTTCCTAAATGACTAAAACTCAAAAATATTTCAACCTCTAACCAAACATCATAAGATTTTCTAAGCTATAGACTTGATAATACAAGCCTCAAACAAATTAAATTCTTACACTGTGGTTAATAAGATCTGAAGCCTTTATTTGGTCATAAAGTACTTAATAGTGGCCTTTTGGCGGGGGGGGGAGTCGAGATGGATGAAATTATTTTTGTATGATAGAAGCACAAATACAAATCTAAAACAGAAAATCCTCAATTTTTTTTCTTACACGTTGAGAAACTATTAACCTTTCCTCTTTTCCTCCCCAAAATGCCAATTTGTATATAAAAACAACCTCCAGGACTTAGAACTTGGGTGGCAGTTTTAAGTTCAAAATCAATTTTTGAGTTATAAACCTTCTGAAAATAGGGTTTATAATGGAACCGTTGACAGACCCTTAACTACAGCGGCGCTAGCGGGCACCACTATAATACACGAATAAAACTAAATTACATCACTTGTCATCATTAAGAAAAATTTTCATCTCAGTTCTTCATTTGAAAAGCACTATAGTTAATGAATGATTACTGAGCCATGACACCTAAATGACTAAAATATAGGAATTATACTGAGGTCAACTCAAGTATTTTTTAAACCATGAAATTAAGGGATCTATTCGCTTTGGTACAGGATACCAGTCCTGGCTATTATGCTCCCTTGCAACACTGACTTTGAGCATAAGGGAATGGTGTGTATTTCTATATTAGAGATTAAGGTCCCATGCAGATTTAAGAGGTCAACACATGGTCGCCCAAGAGTTACAGAGCATGAGACTCTTTTCTATGTTCACACATGTTTCCTTCAAGCACTTGTTTTCTTTATGCTCTTCTGCATGTAACTAACTCAAAAAGGAAGAATATTTTATGGAAATGGACGGCAGAATCTTGTTCTTTGAAAAAGGATATTTAATTATTTAACAGAAAGTCCAGTAACTTAAATTTAATAACCCACATTTAAGTATACCCGATACTTTTTAGCAAAGACATTTTAGAAAGACATTTTAAGGACAGATGACAGTACTACACTACAATGCAATGCTCTGACAATGTCTAACTATGTCCCTTATATATTGGGTGATCTTGAATTAAGCCTTACTTTCCGTGCATTTAGAAATTTTAAAATAATAGCAGAGAGTCAATTGAAAAAAAAAATACCAAGAAATGTAAAAATTGCTTGGATATGCATGGTTTTCTTAAGTCATTTTATACTTTCTTTTAACCAAGAAAATGGAGATGCTCATGAGAGTGAGAATGATTCCAATTGCTTATACCATACAAAGAAATTAAAAAGAGCAAAGATATAAAACAATGTAAAAGTGGGCAATTTTCATCACTGCCATCCAAAGATTATGTCTGATATCTCCCCACTGCACCTGTTTTGCTCATGTTCTCACAGCACTGAGATTGCGCAATGCTGATGATGATTTGCCTAACACTTGAAACCATGCCAAAACTAAGAAGAAAGTATGCAGTATGTGATTAGAACAAGCACCTTAGATTATAGATTTAGGGATATATTGTCAGTCCTCCTACTTAGTTCCTGTACCCATGTTTATCTAAAGTTTCATTGAGCTTACTTCAGGTAAATAAAGACGAATAAGTAATATGAGGCTTTCAAAAGCTTCCAGTACAAGCAGTATTACCAGTATTAATTCAATTCTTTCACTTTTTAGGAGGAGGGGGAGGACTTGAGGAACACAGCACACAATCAGAAGAAGCTACCAGGAAAAAATGAGCAAAAACCATGAAACACACCTGCCTTTATTCAATTTTTTCATATAAAATTTCAAAAATACATACGTTTCCCAAAACATGATTTCCAAATGCTACTTTTAACAGTTCCCAGTGTGGACAACTCTTACTAGGTTTTGGTGATGAAAGTTAAGTAGAAGTGAAGGTTACCGAATTGAAAATTATGGATGCAGACTGCATGTTAACTGTCACCTAGCTAGTTTTCTCATGTTAGTCACATGTCTAGTGACAGTCACAGATGTTGGAGTCTGAGCTATACTAAAAAGCTGGCATTTTCAAAAATTATTTTAAAAAATGGCATAGGATCTATCTCTGTAGACTGTGGAAGAAGAAAAATGAGAGAGAGGGGCTTTTAACAGCTCAAGCAGAAGAAGAAAATTAGAAAGGAAAGCCAGTACCACTACCATATGGGCTCATAGCTTGTCAGGACAGCTGGCAAGAAACATTGCTCTTCTCTTTTTTACTTCCAGGGCTGTGATACATTTCTTTATATGGCTATCAATAACACTGAATGATTAATGCTAATGATTTATGTTAATTTCATTATAAGCTTTATTTGTTGCCCAGTGTTGAATTAATCCTGTCAAATCATCCTTTTCTACATTGCTAAAGATTCTTAAAATGCATAGCTAAATATAACATCTGATCATTAATATGTTAATACACCTGTTTCATACATACACCAGGAAAACAAGAGGCTATTTTAAGGCGTTTCTGAGAGCAGTGGTTCAGGAATCTTATATCTACTTACTGCTAATTATTAAGAGAGAAACACTAACCATTCACATTTTCCTCCTGCCAGTCGAGAAGAGAGAAGGATAAGAGAGAAACCATCCTCACTTTTGAAATAATGATTTTTAGTCTTTAGTCTTCTGATGAACTTGCTAAGTGTTCTTACTTACAAGTTCACTTAAAACTTGAAATTTATAATTTTACTTATGAATTTACTGAAATTCCTCTCAAACAGATTGAAATCAGTACAGTAACTAAAACTGCTGCCTTTAATTACAGAGCACGCAACTACATGCCTTACAAAACCAGATATATTTGGTTCTCTGAGGCTGGAAGAAAAAGTTTGAATACCACAAGCTAAATGTGTATGTAAAGCACAACACTTTATACTTGAGCATACCTTATAAGGCATTTGAGAGGAAAACACAAAAACCAAAGTAAAACAAAAACAGAAACCATGTGTCTTCCAAAAATAATTCAGAATTTTTAACTAAGTGGTAGGAATTGAAATCTGAGCTCATGTAAAATTCTACATATTTTGCCAAATTTGCATTGACTTTTAAGTCTGCTCTGTGTATTCTTGCAATCATATACCTTTCATTAAATTTCTCACTTTCCTTCAAACATGGAAAGTTTTAGGAGGAGATAGAAGGGAGTTCTCTCAGAGGATTCTGCTTGATCCACTACATAGAGATTCTGATATTAAAGAATGGCTAGGATTACAATTCTATGACATCTGAATCTTGTCAATTTGCAAAGCCACAAAATACCAATTGCATACATTGTATTAATATACCATAATTACAAAACTTAAAGTTGTTAAAAGTTTACGTTCTTTTTTGTTTTCTCTCTTGAAATCTATTGCTCTCCGCTTTAAGACTACAATATATAGGTTTTGTATCAAAAAGGAAATATTCTATTTGTTACCACTGCTTTTTATGATGGAACTACAGTTCTACCAGTTGGTCTGGGCTATACAGCTAACAAATGTCAAAACATATGGACCAAACCATTTATCAAATAATCTACTCTTTGAATAGATAGGCACTATCAGCAATCTGGTATTGATCTTTACAGGCTACGGCTATTGTTCATCTGAGCAACCAGAATGGCAGCAAGAATTAATGAAAGAAACAAAACAATGCATACCAAGCACATGGCACACAACTTTTTTCTTCTCTTTCCTTTCCTTCCCCCCACCCCCCTTCTCAGTCTCTAAGTTTGGCAAAATGTATGTAGTTATAAGAAATACATTACTATAAACAAGGTATGCACGCAGAATGAGATACATGATGGAAAAATCACCTCCCAGGCATTAACTTCTGCAGATTTCCAGTATATTTACTTCTAGATTAGAGTAATCTACTTGCAGTTGAGATCTAGCATGATAATTTCCTTGCAGTGTGTTACACTGGCATTCGCTTTAGCTGAGACTGAGATGGCACTTTCATTAAAAGCTCCATTTGAGGGCATGTTTAATGTCTTGGACATTTCAAATTGCATCTGGCTGAATCTTGGCATACAGCTTGTCAGTCCAGATGCAAGGGTTTTGTTTGGGTTTTTACATAAAATCTTATAAATTGGTTACGACATTCACGAGTTCCATTGTGACTAAAAAAATTACATGTTATTTGGAGAACAGGTTTTTTTGAAGTAAAATGCACACATTTATTTATTCCTTTGTCAAATTTATATTTTCTCCTGCACTGCCTCCCATAAGTTCTGCAGAGAGCCACAGGTCCACACCATTCTCCTTCACATTCCTCTTTAAAATGCACTTCTAAGGAGGTGCTATTTGATGTGCTATGTTTTGGTTTAAATTACTAAGACTTGAGATCATCAACATTCAATTAAAAAAAAAAAAAATAGACCTAAATCTTACTGCCATGTTCTATTCATTGGCACTTGTACAAGTAGCACAATAGGAGAAATGTGATAGGAGAGCAAAGAAGCTATAACCAGACTTATAGCTAAAAATTATATCTAGTTTATCTCTTGCCTAGTTATTACAACAAAACAGTCACCAACTAAACAGCACAAAGTAACTACAAGGTGCAGGGCTAAGAAATTAAGGTTGCTTTCCCAAAACTCAGCACTGTGCAACTCAAATTTATCTTTCGTCTCCAAAAACAGTGATTCTTATACTATTCATTGCCTCATCAGTCTCTTTCCAGAAAAATTAATTAGATTGTTATTATAGTTACTTTACTGTGGAGAAATGTAGGGCAGAAATATAAAGGAGACAGAGAGAAGAAAGAGGAAGCAGAACAACAAACACCCCTGGACTCAAAATCATTGTTCTGGACAATGTCAATACAATTTCTAGACTGGAGGATGTTTTTTTCCCCCAAGTCCTAATCCAAACAACCAAGATTGTACCAGCACTAATCTTCTTTACACTTCTACAGTAAAGAATCCATCATGCTTTTATTGTATACAAACGTTCCTCACTATGGCCTTCTAAGTTTGACAAGGTCAATTCTACGATGCACATATGTTTGGGAAATAGCTAGGTGTTCATAAGCACTCTCCTGTGAAGTATAGGATAATGCCAAGTGTAAGAAATAATCCAAAATATGATAGTGTTATTGACATGGCCACAGCTAACATGGTGTTCTGAGGACTATGCATTTCTGAAATATATCCTCTTAACTACAGGATACTCATGAGTTGCAGGTTTTGCCCAAGTTCTATTTAAAGATCTTACTAATTTTCAGTGATTAGCATTAAATTTAAGTATGTCAGCATTTCTATTATAAAACACATTCTCAGGGGTTTATTAAATTATTAGAAAAAAATATTCTGAGGTAAAACTCAATACTTAGGGGTAAATTTTCAAAGTGCAGCATACAGGTCTAGCTCCTGATCTCTGAACAAAGTCAATAAGAAGCTACAGAGTTGCACCCCTTAGTCAAGGCTTTGAAATTTTACTTCAAAGTCTCACCCCAGGAACAAATTCTGTCACACACATACACACACAAAAATCAATTTGACCTCTTTAAATCTGGAGAATGCCTACTGTTCATGCACTGTAACTGCTTTTCATAAAGATTTCACTGGTTCCTATATCTGCCCAGCCAATCATAAGCAACAGCTTTTGAGAAAGAGAAGGATTTGAGAGAATATAAATACTATAACAGCAAAATATTTATTACTGCTCTAACTAGAAGCAAAATCAAAGGAAATATAGCCATGTGTTCAACCTGTTCTACATAACAAAAAAAGCAACAAAAAAGTAGTGTATTTTTCCACACATCAACATGACTATATTAAACTGAACTTATTAAATACATCAATAATCAAGAAAGATAACCCTTTATTGCCAAGAATCGGGAAAATGACTCAAAACTGGTAAAATGGTTATGCTCAAATATTTGAAGGGGAATACATTGATTTAAAGCTGACTAGTGTTGTGGCATTGAAGAAAAAAATATAATTTTTCATAGATGTAAAGCAGTAGATCTTGAAAGAACACAAATACAACATTAGATACATTAACTGCATGACAAGTAACATTGTTCACATCGACATACTAAACTGTTTTTGATTCTTTAGTATCAACACAAAGAACAATCCTTACATTATGTTGCCAAGGAAAACCTAGAATACATTTATTTCATCATGTAGCTTTCTTCCATTATCATAATAGAGTCATCATAGTTGTTGCAAACACTATATGGCTTCAAACACCTAAATACAGCCATTAAATTGGACATTTTTTAAGAGGAGGACATTTTAAGCCCCTTAAGAGAATTGTGTTGCCTGGAAAACTCTCAACGGAAACCATCTATTACTGCAAAACCTTGCTTACATGTGAGGGAAGAGGAAAGGACCTCAGTCAACAAAGAGAGCATATTTGGAACCGTGACTACAAAACGAAGGCTACTTCAAAGACATTAAAGTTAACACCATATACTGACACAGAACCTTGGGTAGCATTTAAGCTGAGCTGAGGAGTCTTAAGGAGCTTATACTCATGCTTGGCAAGTGACTTCTCTTCCACGATGGCAAGTTACAGCTTAAACTCATGAAACCCCACCTCACCCACTCCCAACACTTAAACTTTGTGCATGGGGAGGCTAAGATAGTACTGCAGAAGGGAAGTACAAAATCGTACAGTAACTCAAGTCAAAGCTTTTACTTGAGTACATTTTAGGATTCAAAAATCCTGACAATTATCCTCTGAATGAACAATAGAAACCTCTTCATCTCACATAAACAATATTTGCACCAATATGCTGTTTGATCATGCAGATTCAGTGCACTAGTACAATATCTTCATGTAATTTGCATTCTGTGAGAGCTCCACCAGAAACCACTGAAAACTTTTCTACTTTTTCTCACAATTCTCTGCCAGCCATGCTAATCCTTAGTGTGATGATATACTAACCAGCTTCTGTATTAAGCTTTGCTTTCTGGAGCCAAAGCCAGTATTTTTGTGGTTTCCTGGAACTTCTGTAAATCAGATCATGACCTTTGAATAAAGGAAGACTTCAGAAGGCAGGGTACCTTCTACTTCTGAAGTTCTAAAAAACAAAGTCATGCATCTTACAAGGATCAGGTTTTGAACAGGAGATGATCAAATTATGAGTGTCAGCAAATAACACTTGTCGATTTTTTCATAATGAAAGACAAAAGAAAATATGCTATCACAGTGAAAGAGCAGTTTTAAGTTATATAATCACAAGGCAGAAGGATTGAGGTCTTAAAATTTCTTCTATCCAAACCAAATGTTTTCACTTGCACATTCCTATGTTGACCCAACTGTTAAGAGAGCAGCATATTCTGAATTTTGATTCAGTATTATTCACCTGCACTTTCACATGGATCTTGCACAAAATAACTGTGTGATGTAAATATAGAACAAATCTTTAACACATGGAAATTACGTTGAGACATGTTGAAAAGTCTGTGGTGGGTTGTGAACATTCTGTACTTCTCAAGTATGCCAAATGATAGCCATTTCCTTGCATTCTTCATGTCCCCAAACAGCCTTTTACTTTCATTGGGCTCTTCGGAACGTCTTGTATATAGAGTTTAACAGAATATGGTCTTAGTTCTGATATAAATATCATACTATTAACAGCTCTTTATTGTTTGATTGATCAAATCTTGTTTCACTGATTAGAAGTTGCCTGTATTGCACAGGTTTGTCTTAGATTTGCTCCACTAAGTCTGGGTATAACAGCTTACTCTGTTTCAATTCACAGTGCTTGATACCCCTTCATCAGCCTCTTAAAGGTTCTCTTCCTTCTAATCAAACCCCTTGAGGCACTTCAGCAGCAAACCTGGTGATTACAGGCATTGGTGTTGTAATTTACTAAATTATAAATGGTTTTTCTTAGTCATCAGTTTCAATTGTGTAAAGTTGCCCAACTGTAATGGAAGTTACATGCAGAAATATTGTTGAAAATTTAATTTGCATGCAAATCTGCCCACTTGCCATCCTTTATTGTGAAGTGTTAATGTAGTCACACAGTGCTGCACTCATGGATTACCAGGATTTTCAACAAGCCACTGTGACTATGACCACTTGAATATACCATCCTACATTGCCCCCACAAAAATTCTTATTTAGTTCATCCCTTACAGATATGTGCCTGCACACAAGTATATTAAAGAGTATCCATTGATGTCCCTATGCTTTTGCATTTAGCATGGCCCACAGCAACTAGAAAATTACTTCAAACTGCTGCAGCTATATATATGCAAGAAGTAAGATACATGTTTTAAATATTAATTTTTTCACAAATAACTTTTAACTGTTTTGGTCTCCCCTTTCTTACTCTGAATCAAAAAAAAAAAAAATAATCATCCCTGGCTTAATCTTCTGTTGAGTTTTATCCTGAGGTTTTTTGTTAGGGATCTTTCCTACACCTTCCCTTAATCCTCCTTTGTTCACTTTGACATGCACACTTAAAGAAAGGCAGCTAGCACATGGTACAACACTTATTATTTCATACTCCGTCAGTAAGTTCCTGTCATTATCGTCTACTGTGTCTCCTGACTGATTTATTGTAATTAAGAAGTTGTAGCTGTGGGTAATTAAAGAGTACCACTCTGATGTGACAAATAATCACCATACAATTTGCGTTACACTACAAAAATATAAGTCTCTTTCCTCCTCACTTCTTTGGCTTCACACAACACAAGTAGCTGAGTTGCTGCTACTTTTTAATCCAAAAATCTATACCTCCAACATTCTGGGTTTAACTAGTTTTGTTCGTACTTTTAATGTAGCATAGTAAAAGTACATTGAAACAAATTAACAAAAAATGTACAAGGTCTTATTCAAAAGTAAAGAAAAATCTCGCTTCACAACAGCTTTCTCTTTGGTTTTGGAAAGTATTCATTTTCCATTTTTACTAATACAAACAGAAACAAAAAGTGCATTCTAAACTCAGGCATCTTGGTACTGGAGAAAGTGCACACCAATCACCTGTACATGAACATTCACTGCAACAACTCCTTTCAACATCTAACTGAAAAAAACACCCAAGCTAGAAATAATTATATACATCAGAACTTTTGCATCTCTTTATGTGGGTTTTAAATCTAGTGAGTCAGTGCTCCCAATTCACTATGACTTCCCACTGGACCCTCTGCAGAAATTGGGCCCACCTTCGTTACAGAAAACGGATAATACTGTTTTCATTACATGGAACACATACCCACCACTGTGAACAGGAACTGCATGATGAAATAAAGGATAATCCAGACACGTTTGAGAATGAACAGACAATTAGACCTAAGGTTTATTAATTTATTGGAAAGGAAAGCACTTGTTCCAATGAACCAATAGATATATTGCAAACATTTTATACCTATTTTGAAAGCCAAGTATCAAGAAGGGAAACAGGGCCACTGCTAACAAAACATGTGTCTTGACCTGTAGGGTTGAAAAGTGTCTGTATGGTTCATTAGGTATTGTTACAAAAAGGAGGAAATTTTAAAATTGGGGTTATATATGAGAAAGACATTTTCAGAAACTATTCAAACATTCCAGATTTTCTTGAAATTACAGATACACAACAAAGCACTCAAACATGTTTGGGGTTGTTGGGAATTTTTTTTGGCATTTACCAAGAAAATTCACAGTCTTTGTCATTAAATCACAGGATACACAAGACTAGAAATTGAATAGGTCACAAAAGGTCAAGTAATACCTTTATGTATAACTCAAGCATTGTCCCTGGAGTAGCTCTGAATGATATGTGAAACAGTCCAGTAACGAGTGTTATCACTTAATTTGGCATTCTTATTTGAAATTCTCTTTAAAGTCTGTCTGTATGTTGAAATAGCCCACTACGTCTCCACAATATTTTATTACTACTATAATAAGCAATTTCAGAACAAAAGAAAATTGAACTTTTCTTTCTGATAAGCTTGCAGGAATTGAGACATTGAAATAAATTTTGGAGTTAGAAAAGAAAAAACTCAGTAAATATTTCAGCTTCCATAAAGAGACGTGAGGCAAAACATTAAAGTTGCGCAACTCAGACTTACAGGTAAAATTTGCAAGACTAAAAAAAAAAAAAAAAATCCAGTATTTCAAATACTTAATTGAAGGCACACACTGAGAAAAACGTTAATAAATTCAATATTGCAAGTTTTATTCCTCTCTTGTTTCTCATTTCATGGCAAATTCTATTAACAGAAGGAAAAATATCTTTCTGTTATCACATACCTGACCTCCAACTACATAGACAACAGAACTTTGGTTGCAGAAATACAACCGATCAAAGACTAAACACAATGGTTGCTCAGACTCTTGTAATATTATTCACTTTTAAAATACTTATTCAAAATAATAACAAGTATTCCCAGAGCATCATTATGTCATGCATTCAGTTCACTTACATCTTCCCTGCTTGCAGGTAGAGGTCACTTCTATCACAGACGACAAGAGCCATACAGTTTACGGGTCTTCACTGTATACCATGGCACAAAGAGAAATATGAACATGTAGATTTGCTTCAATGCCTTCGAACACAAGAAATACAGGTGTAGACAGCAAGCTTCAAACAATTAATAAATTATTAGGAAAACTTAGACACGAAAAACTGTCTCTCACTGCCATTTTCTAGCGAATCTAGCTTTCAGATTCTTCATACCAGTCATAGAGTATCCTGACTGACTCAAAACCCATAGCTACCCTAACTCCAGTGAAGCTAATTTCAGAAATTTGCTAAATGGAGCCACTCCTACTTTATATCAGGTGAGTTGGTCTTAGAAGATTTTAATTATTTACAGGTGAAACTTTTTCAGCCAGCCTGCACCCAGGTGCAGTTCTTATGTACAGGCTACACTGTGCTGTGAATGTGGCTGGTATGTGATTTTTGTTGTTGCTCTTTGGGGATTGCTTTCAAAGATGCCTTTTAAGGAAAAAAAAAAATAGCACTGTATTGTTCTCTCTACTTAACAAGTCTTTACTTTCACAGCTGCTACAATTAGCTATTTTCAAAGGCCTGGAATCACCTACCATCAGTTTGTTCACAGAAGGACATCAAGCAACAAAAACAGAAGTTTAAAAATGCTTTGTTTTTTTTTTTACACCTACTTAAAATTATTTTTTAAACTCCCTCAACATTTATCTTCAGTGAATTATAATTTAGGATTTGTTTTATTGAAAGATTTTGGCATATAACACTAAGCCATGTTTTACCTCTATGCCTAAAACAGAATACACACACTCAGAATACATACAATGCAGTTCCAGCACATCTTAGAATTTGGCAAAAAGATAGCTCCTCAGTCCTTTCCCTCAACTAGAATAAAATCCCCATGCCTTCTTCCCAGGTGAGAGTTCTCAAGACATCTCTGCTGTTAAAATACAGCAATAATAGCCAAGCACCTTCAATCTAGGGTTCAAGTAAAATGATTCTGAAGCCACATGGCTTCTCAAGGTGTTAGCATCTGCCTACCTCTTCCATTTCATTCCCACACATTTTATCTCTGCTTTTATCTTTTCCTCCCTTTATTTTGCTTTATCTATTTTCAACAATACTGACTAACACAGTATAACAGTATTATATAAGCTTTTTACAGTGCCATGTTTTGCTTTACAGAGTGAGCATAAATGAGGAAACACTAAGTTAAACTCTGACAGCCAATGCTGGATGTATCAGCTTGGCCTATAAATAAGCACTGATCACCTCCATTTTATTGAACTCATTTTCCAGGCAAGCAAAGACCACAAGATTCCTCTGCAAATTTTCCCTTTACACTCTCCAGCAGTGCTGCTAGTGTCAGCTGCGACAGATTTATAGCCTATTCATTCATGGGAACAAAAACCCTGCCAGGGCTGGTCATGCAACAAGCAGTAGCAGTTAGTTCAGAAGATAACAGCTGCAATACCTCACTTCCTTATTCAGTACTCTATAGCATACACTACTTTAGAGATAATAAATGCTTCTTGTTTGTATTTCTTGAGTAATATCAGACGAAAGGGTCTGCATTACAACAGTATGAAGTGGCACTGCAACACAGAGGGATTAATCAGTGTTTTCATTGTATTTATTCCTTCTCTGGCTTTATGGTTTTATAACTGACACTAAAAAGTTACTCTAGACAGTTTTTGTATAGTGTCACTTCAGGAATAGTAAAATATTTAAATTCTCATTTTAGTGCTAGTTTAATTTAAAAGGTTATTTTTTAATTATATTGAATTCCACAGTCTCACTATATATAGTGCTTTAACACCTAGAGACATTCCCTGTCAGGAGTAACTATTTATTTTCCCATACACTCAAAGTAAATACAATAAATGTGTTTAAACTACAAATTATCAATTTACCAAATTTCTTTTGCTATTTTGAAAAGACAAACTAAATTGTGTAATAGTTTTGTAAATACTCTTAGTCACAATAAAATGCAGTACCAATGTCAGACTAAGATCAATATTGCTCTTTTTCAATGTGCTGCTCACAGCCATTAGTTTTGGAAGAGAGGTTCTTACATTTAGGTTACATGTTGAATTTTTAAGCAATATACCATTGCCTCCTTGAAGACTGTCTTGGAGAGACTTTTGCTACCTGAATCTTCTTTCAGAAACGCAGCATCCAGGACAAAGTGGTAAAGACCACAAACACTTAGCATCTTCAATATCTTCAGAGCTTTTACTGAAGTCATGATCCACTGTCCCAAGTTAAGATTGAATACTGAAATTTTAGTTTGACTAAGTTTACCTATATGTCATGACATATAGAAGAGTTGATTTACTATGAAGATGGACAATACACAAATGATCAAAAAACATACCCCAAAAGAAACAGTTGGTCTAATTAGAAAATTCTCCTCTTTTCTTGTCTTCCTTAGCAGAGCAAAATATACAACCATCTTACTAGATCAGACCACAGGGCCAGACTTATCTACTGCAAGATAAAAAAAAAAAGCTTGGACCACAACCACAATGTAACCCAAGTAGACTTCCAGATTTAACTCTAAATCTCCTTGTTTCAGTCACTTTCAGTCAACGGAATGTACAAAATAAATGACAACTGTTACTGCAACTACACTCTTCACTAATCAATCAAGTTTTATTGTGTGGCCTTTGGCTCAGCTCATAATACTGGAAAGAATCTAGAGCAGCAGTTACAAATTTTGCCAATTTGACAAACTTTGCTAATTGGAAGTAACACACTGAGGAGTGGGGAAAATAATAAAACAACCACCCCACAACCCACCAGTACTGAGGCTTACAATGTCTATGCTGTTTCTATTGGGTATGGAGGAAAGGGAAGGGGAAAAAGTTTTTTCTGCACTGAAAGTGGGGAAAGAATGTAAAAAATTAGCCAGTCAGATGATTCATCCTTGCATTGTCCTGTCAATATAAATCTAAATATATATACACATATTTAATGGTACAATACTTATAAAGAAGGTTTTATGAAGCAGACCTATTTTATCTGCTGAAAATGAGTCACCCCCTGCTGTAAAAACTGGATTTTTTTTTTTCCACTCAACATAAAAATCGATTCATTCTTGTAATTGTTCTTTTCTTTCAAGTCACCTAAAATAACAAATGCTAGAAGACATTATAGTTCCTCTACTAAGAAGTCTCTTCATGAGTTGAGGCTTCAATGCCTTAACGGGGAAATTGTCTAAGTAAATTATGTCACCTCCACCCAAGTAATCATGTTTGTTGAAGACTTCTGCTGACTTCATCTCTACAATAAAACACCACCACATTTACATTGAGATATTTGGTTCAAGTTTCTTACAAACGAGTTGTAATGAAAACTAATTTGAGCATACTCCTAAATTGTCTATTGATAGTGTTTACAGATATAAAATTGTTGGTTACTGTCATTTAAATTGACAGCATGTTCTTGCAGAAAGAAATCAAGCAACTTTTAAATTCATTTCTGTATACCTTACTAAATTTGGAAAATGTTAGTTTCAGGAAAAATAAGTAAAAAGCTAAGCAGAAGAGAAATGTATGTATTTTCTATGATAAGAGGCTTCATTTTTTTTTTTTTCATATATAGTTTTCCCCTTTGCTTCATACAAGAAATCCTTTTGGAAATGTCACCACACAGCATATCCACATCACTTTTCCATGTCAAATGTTTAAAAAAAAAAAAGCTAGCTAATTAGCCTTGTGAAATATCAAGCAAGTATTATACAAAAAGTTGGGTTTACTCTAGTTATCTCCCACACGAACAAGAAAAAGTAATACTGCAATTACAAGAGCAAAAGTTAGAATTTCACACAGAAGACAGTACAGAGTTAACATGTGAAAGCACATTTCCATCAAGACTATTAGCCTCACGTGTTGCTTTTTCAGTTAAAAAAATTTAGCTATTTCCATAACAAGAGTACATTCCCTAATTAAAAAAATAAAAAACACACCTCCAAAAACCATGCTGTACTGTGAAACACATTCTGGAAAGCTACAGAGTTTTATTAACACTTGTGTAGATCTGTAGAACTTTATAGTTCTTTATAGACCCTAATATATTCAATTATTCTTTCTAAAGCTGAAATGCATTTGGATATAATAAATAGAATATGGTTTACGGTACTAATAGATTGACTTCAATTTATACTCTCTACATTTAATTTCATATTTGAGGTAAAAAAGGTGAAATCTGAGGAGTCAGACACAGTTTCCCTCAATACACAAGACAAATGAGACATGTAGAATCATTGACTTCTTTTTCACCATACTGTCAAAAAAATGTTAAACTCTCCTTTCAAATTAGGTAAGCTTTATTTAAGGATTCAAAATTTAACAATCCTTCATAACAAACACTTCCATTTGTTTTTACCATTTCACAGAGACATTGGCATACACAATTGTTTTACAAGATAAAAAAAAAAAACCCTCTTTTAAGAAGCTTTAAGAAACCTCCCATTTATTCATACTGATGTGCAAAATGACCTAAATAAGTAGCATAGGGTCCTTCAGAAAGACTTCCTTTCTTTACTCCCTTCGTTAGCTAAAGGGACGAAGTCTTGTGGGTACTCTTTCTTCTTACTAAGGATATTTATTAGTTGAAATTTAAAAAAATAAAAATAGTAAGTAACTAAAAGTCAACATGTTGCTTTAGCTTCCTATCCTTTGTCCAAGATCCCCTCCATTACAGTTCTCTTTCATCTACTTTCAAAAAGATTGGTTTGTCCTGAGTTGTTCCAGAAAAATCAAAAAGGGAGATAGATAAAAATAGCTTTCATAGGCAATAAACATAAAGGTGATAATAGAAGGAATATAAAGGTGATAATTGACCTCAGTGGTCAATCTAGCCTAGTATTCTGTCTCTGATACTTGCGTTTACAAATTATTTAGGGTTTAGAAAGTTCTTAATAGATCACAATGTATCATAAAAAAAAATCTTATTCATACATATTTCATTATCTTACACTGAATGAAAAATGCTATTTTTCTGAATGAAAAAAATGTTTCTATTCACCTTTGTTTTTTACTTACTCTTTTCCATCTTCATAGATTGTCTTATGTCCCAGAACTCAGAACATCAGTGTCTCATTTACCACACACTTAATGACTTTTTTTTTCTTAAATTCCTACAATATTGTATGAATTCTCCTTCTTTGGGGCTTTGAGCCTTTAGAAATGTAGGTGTAACATGATTTTCAAGGAAACCTTCAAAGTGTTGAACGCTATACATCACTTCCGAAATCCACTCCTTAATTGACTAAATTTACCTGCCAGCAATCTATTTTCCTTAAATACACTTTCCCCTATGAATAACAGATTTTGAAACACCTTTGTAAGAAACAAAGCTCTATCCTTTGAAAGACTATATATTAGTTATCCTCATCTTTAGCCAAGAGCCTGAGTTAACAGTGTCATAAAAAAGCAACTCCCGCCAGTAATACTGCATGCCTATGCATGAAGATTTTTTTTTTAGTATTGTTCAGTAAAAAACATCAAAATTTGAGTATTAAAGAATGTTACCAAAATAATATTGATGTTCACATGCCCAAAACTAAAACAAAAAAAAAACTTTGTTGTTGACAACAATACAACACTTCATAATTTCTATTGCTCTCTGATGGTTGTCTTGAATTTGCACCCATCTCTCATGCTTTCTGCCCACCATGCTACATTAAATCAATGACAGTATCTGCTAATTCACAGCATAAATAAGTTATAGGACAGGGTATATTTTTAACTACTTTGACTGTGGCAAATAGAATATTCAATTATATTTATTTGTTAACTTAAAAGTAGAAATGTTGGGTTATACTGAGAAAAAGTTCACAGAACCATAATGTACTCATCTATCATTTTCAGAGCTGACTCAGTACCTCACGCCTGAGATACTCTATACAGATACTGCTCTAGTCTCTTTCTAGAAAGATGTTACAGCTTATTACTTTGATTTTCCCCACATCCTTCAGTTTAAACTTAGTTCACAGGTAAGACTTCCTTTCTCCCACTTGAACTTGAGTTTATTAATCTCAAAAACCACACAAAAGGCTGTGACAAGCAGACCATAAGTATGGTGAACATTGTTCAACTTCCTCTGTTATCATCACTCTTTTCACATTGACATTATCTCACCTTCAGGGACATTCACGTGAATCTCTACAAGAACTACACAACACCCTGCAGTCATTGCATGTTGGTGAAAAAGATGATCTGGCCTGAAATTTCACACTTCTGCTTCTACAAACACAGTGACATACATTTTTTTTTCCTCTCATCATTAATCATCAAAACTATGTCAGACTTATATTTACCAATTAAAAGAATTCCCCATTTCTCACAAAGTTATTGTTTATTTAATTATTTCTGAGAACCACATTCTAAAGGAATGTTCATAGAACTCCAGTAAGAATTTATTAAATCTTACCTGAGTAATGTGTAATACAGTCACCATCTAATGTTTGAACACTTAAAAGTTGAATAGCAAGTCCATAAGACATAGCAGAATTAATATTGGACAATATATTTGAGGCTTTTAAACACTTTAGAGGAAAAAGTGGACCAAACACTCCTCAAATAGCTCAAAGCTGGGCCAGCATTTCCAGATTTGTATGAAATAGAACAAAAAAAGAAAACACATCCAAAGGTTGAGTTTTAAATAGTTTGATTAGCTTTCAGAATAATCAAATGGCTTCTTTCCAACCCACTTTTATTTTTGCCAAAACTTGTTATTTCTTTTACATGGCATTTGTATTTTAGAAAATTTGTCTTGCTTTGTTTATCTAGAGGCTATTTTTTTCTGTTCAAAGGACTGATCTTTTTACACCAATGATGTCCAAAAGATGACAGGTTAAATTTGTCTGCATGCTATATTGTAATAATTTGCTTTCCCATGGAAATATTTGCAGACCAACTCCACTCCAAACCCAGATGAAATCACAGTAATAAAACAAATATATTAAGAAGTGGGGTTTTTTCATATGCATTAACCTGCACTCTGTGTTTTTCATGTTTAGAATTAACTATGTATCAATTCCTTTCCTTCCTACATTAAGTTTCATGCTATAATCTTCAAAATTCTAAGTGATTGCAACAGACAATTCTTCTTTTTCTGAACATTTTCACATAAAAGTATAACAGAAATCTTACTTTTCATGACCCCCTGGAAGAGAGAGAAACTTTTACTAAAACTTGACTGTAGACTTACATGAAAGGTATAATGGGTCTGTAGTCATTGGAACTGGTATCTGTCATGTACAATTAATAACCTATCCTCTGTAACAGGTCCTCAAACAATCATCCTCCCTGATACAAACAATAATGGCTACAGTGCCTTGTGTTGAGGTTAAATACCTTGTTAAGTGTGTGACTGTGGGATGCTAATTAGAAAACAGGTGGACGTAAATAGGAAGCAGAGAAAGTGCATGATAATACAGAGGTGGAGGGAGGAAGAGTATGAGCTCTAACTGCCAGATAAAAATGCTGATCCTCCTTTCTCAGAGTCCATTGTAGCTATGTAGTAGCTTTGATTGAATGAGGCCTCATATTGCAGTGTGAAAGGTATTCAAAATTCCATTTTAAAATTTGTCAACTGTCAAACAGAAGCAGAGATGCTGTTTTCAAACTTATTTTTGCACTTTTTGACTAGAAGGCTCTTACTATTATTACTAGTACTTCATTTATCCTTTTCTCTGAGGTTCTTTTGCTATCTATTTCAGCACATTTTCTTCTTTCTTCTCATCTCCTTTTCTTTATAGCGTTGTCTATATCTTCCCTTTCACAATATATTCATGTAAAGATGACTGTTAATCTCTTCTGCTCACCACAGGATGTTGTTACTGACAATTATAATTAGTGTGCTACCACGATCACTGAAGGAAAGAACATGCTACAGCCCCACCATGGGTTGTTGCCTCTTCAATTGCTTATACTATTGTTCTTGAGATCATGTTAAAATTATATTTAATGACTGCTGTTTAGATTCATTTATCATGAAACCTTATACACACAGGTTATTCACCCATTTAGTTTGCCATCTCACTTCTATCATCCTTCTCTTTCATTAACTGCCCATTAAAAGGAGTTTTGCCTGCTAATATAATTTGTTCCTTACACCAGTAGATCTTTGTTACATAAATATATATATATATATATCATATGTAGGGGGTTTTCTTGCTTATTTATGCCAGAAGAATACAGACTGTATTTTCCCCACTGTTTTTATCCTTGTCTATTTCAGGATATTGTCTTCCAATCAATATTGAGATTAAAATATTAAAAAGCAGAGGACTAAACTTATTGGTGAAATGTATTACTTCATTTAAATATTAAATATTTTCAGTTTTGCTAGTTAGAATTAAAGGAAACACTCACAACTTATTATATATGCATTTTTCTATTATCCACATAATTTAAGGAGGACTGTGCACTATTACTTACAAATTGTCCTCCCCATAGTCATTCTGCCATCCAAGAAGTAATTTCTCAAATAGAAGCTCCCCTCAACTTAGTTTTACTAACTGATTGAAGTAAGAGGAGCACAGAATTCAAGGATAAAACTCACTCTTGTACATGCATACATTTACACTGAGGTTGACTGCACCCATGGTTAGGCCAAAGGTCTTTGGAGAATTGGGGTTTCAGTGCCTCATACCTCCAATAAACAGAAGGAAGAACACCTTCACTTCACAACTTCTAAAGTATTTTTTGCTTTCCTTTCCCTTCACTCTTTCTATACAAAAAAACAAACAAAATGAAACTGTCCTCAACCAAACACACTGGCCTATTCCTTTATAATATTTTGTCTGATGCAATACCTCCTCAGAAGATTTTGTCACTACAGGCATAAGCGATTGTCCATTGATAAAATTATGGTTTGTATTGTTTGCATTGTATATTAACAGTTCAAAGACACTGAACACTACATAGTTATAGCCAGAAATAAACCTCCTTTTGCCCATACACACAGTAGACCACCACGTACAGAACTTATTTTGAATGGATCATACCATCCTCACACAAGGAGCTTTGTCGTTGTCAGGCTACATGCTGATATCAATATAGGCTTTCTTAGACCGGGCACTTACTCATGAATTTCAAATATAGCAAACACAATATTATCATATAAAGGTACTGCATGTATCCAAGCAAAGACCAATGTTAACCATAAGCATATATATAATAAATACACACTGAGAGGTTAGAATTGTCAAGCTTTGTGCAGGCAATAGTGCAAGGCTCTCTCTCACCAGAACACAAGCAGAGAGATCCTGCTTAGTGCTTTCTCCTATGTCTCACCTTCACAGGTAAAATGAATTCCCCTATTACCCATATCTTCAAATACCTCCCAAACAATCTGTCAGAATGTAACTCACAGTAAATGGTGAATCTGAACTACATTATATCACAGCACAGAGGGAAACTGCCTAAAAACATTCTCCTCTTCCTGACACCACCATAGTGAATGCCCTGAAAAGCTGCAGCATTCACATGACTCGTTTCTGATGCCACTGTATGCTCATGGGAGAGTCAGGGCAAGAGGCATACCTTGACTCTTCACATGCCACAATGAAGAAAATCAATTTCAATGCCCAAGGGAAGAAATTACTGCTAGAGAAGGTCATTCACCACTACAAGTTGTTCCATTATCATGTACTCTTGGAAAGAATCCTACAAAAATTAGGTAAGTGTGGAATATGAGCTAGTAAACTGTAAAATAATCTAAGGTAATGTAAAAGGTACATAACAGAGATAACCATTAAGCCAGGTAAGGTTTGCTTATGCTTCTTTGTTCTGATGAAGAGTTAGGTAAGATGCTGTTTGTCTTGTGCTGAAGGACAATAATTTGTATGCTGTACATACAAAAAAATGTTGATACAATACAAAGAAGACTCACATCAAGTTGGGATTGCTGCCAATGGAGGGTGGGGCAATTCACTGAGGAAAATGGTCTAATAATCACTTGCAATATTCCAAGAATATGCCTGCCTTCAGAAATCAGCATGTTCATTCAAAGAAAGACTGACTTACTATGCACATGAAAATTTTAGGGGCCAAGACTTAACCTCAGCTAAAGAAATGCACAGCCTGTCCCAGACTCAATCATGCGTAAACAACTTTGCAAGCAGAAAAGAAGCTGGCAGAAAAGCAACATAAGAACAGTGAAACATTGATGGTTTCATTTATGCTATATTTAACAGGCAGGCGCTCAACTGAGCTAAGGAAAGCACACTCCAGAATGGACATAGTCACTGCTCTCATAGGGAAGCTAAATAGTCAAAATAAATACTAACATGCAAGTGCTAGTAGTCACCTGACTAACCTTAACAGAGATTTATAGAAGCTAATTCGGTAGAAAAGTCAGGATCAAATGTGGAAAGCAGAACAGCAAAGTGATATTGTAATTAGCTGGTAAACTGTTGAGCCATCCATATACCATAAAACACTCAGTATTGACAAATGTCATGAATTTCTCAGTATTTCATGCTTTTTTTTTTTTCTTTAAAATCCCAGTTGCTGGATAATGTGATCCTAGAAAAAAAATAACTCATAACTTACCCTTTTTCATAGTCACATTTCTAAAAATCAGTTACTACAAATTTAGCTGTAGAGAAATCTGGACCCCAAATTCACCTTAAAATACAGCAAAACATACAATAAATTAATTTTGAGGCCTTCCTCCTGACATACAAATGGTTGGTAAAAGTGAATATACTAAGCAAAGATTGGAATTTTAAGTAAAACAATTATGCTATAGAGCAGAATGACAATGAAAAGACAAAAAAAAGAGAAACACCTTTTAATCAAATGTGAAAAAAAGTAAACCGAAGAACTCTCAAGACTTTAGCAACATTATTCTTGCTGAAATACTTGCATAATGCTTGTAATAATTAATAGAGATACCAGCTCTTTTTAAGGAGTTTTCTTATTAGTAGCTTTTTACTTTTCCTGACATCACAGGCCAAAGGATACATAAACTGAATCCCAATGCCATGTTTAAAAATGAGAAGGGTGGAAGTAAAAGGACATCATGTGCTTCCTCAATCCTTAAGAGCAGGGAACCAGTCACTGGGGAATACTGAATTAGGTCTTGGAAGCTGGAGGAGAAATGCAGGAAAGTCAGCTGGAGATAAGGCTGTATTAAGAGACTACAGTCTTATTAGTAAGCAAAATGCACCTTTGATTAAAACTTCTACTTTGTATTTCACTGTTTTTTTCATTTAATTATAGCAACACTCTCTGCATTATAAGTGCTTTGTGAACACTAATAAAGGACAAACTCTGCTGCACAAAACCTTAGTCTGAAGGCTGACAAGTTGACAGAGTAGCCCTGAAGTGTGTATGTTACAGTTGGAGAGAATCACAGCTTACAGACAAATTAAGTCTAAATAAACCCCACCCTCTCTCCCTATTAACAACGGTTAATAACATTTAATCATTGTTTAAAGAGATGCTCAGAGACCCTTTTGTAAGAGGGAAACGCAAATGACAGACCTCAGCATTATTTTAAATGAAACACCAGTAAGCAAGGAACCTAAAAAATTAGCATAAAAACCAGCACATTCAGTTTCAGAGCAGTTTACCACCACACTTATAAGTCTTGCATATAAAAGAACCTCAGAACAGAAATTTGATCCAGATTTCCAAGACTCTCACTATGATGTTTAAGATGGTATCAATGGCATTACATCTGTGAAGTTTTTATGTATCTATGTTTGTATCCTCATGCAAACACAAATACAGCTTTGTTTCCACACCTGGTATCAGATGGCAGACATGGAAATTCTGTCCCCTATAAAATTAATTGAGACTAGAACAGATTGAAAAACACATGAGGCTATCCCTTAGGCTGAGAGAAAACACAGTATTTCTATCAACTATTTCACAGTGAGTACTAAAATTATACATTTATTTCAACTATGTATGTCACATTTCTCAGATATTCATGGTAGTAAGGAAGAGGGATTTCTAATTACATCACTTTCAACGTTACATTACACAAAGCACAATGCCAACTTCAGTCAACACTGTGACATAAAAATTGGTAACACCTTGGACTGTGGATTCCATGTTATTTTGCTCCTCCAATGTAATGTTTTAGCCAGTGAACATGTATAGTATGCCTTCTCTGGGGAAATTAACTGTTTTTTTCCATAGTTGCTACCGCCAAATAGGGTGCACAAGACACAGAGAATAATTTCTGCATTATGCAACCAACATCTCTTTGCAGCTCTGGACTTTTTTCCACCATACATCACATTAAACCAGTGTCCCTGTAGTCCAGTGAGTGTCAAAGTACAAAGGAAAACACAACATCTTACACTAACAGAAGTTTTTGCTAATAGCTGTTCATAAGCTATGATTTTTTTGTATTTCACTCCATATTAAAATTGAAGCAAATCTAAGAGTTCCTTTTTCTTCTGCATTGTATCTTTCAACCACTACAGTAACAATATCTACTTCAGGTGTTAAAAGCAAAAATACAAAAAGTTCAAGACATGAAGTGAGAAGTGCATAGACATGGAGTCATAGAATTGTTTCAGATGGAAAAGACTTTTAAGATCATTGTGTCCAACTGCTAAACTCATATTGCCAAGCCCATCACTAAACAATATCCCTCAGCACCTTATCTACACATCTTCTAAATATATGACATCTTCGAATATTCAAGTTCCTGTTAAGGTCAGTTGAACTGAATCCAAGATTGAAGTAAACAGAACAATAGCCATTCAAGAAAGGTATATTAACAATGGCAAAATTCTTAAACTGGTTTTGAGACATATGGTTTTTTAGCATACTCAGTTAAAATGTGAACTCATGTCCATTCCCATTTTTAATGCTAAATTATGTATGTAGCATTCATTTATTTTGAAGGAATAATAATCTGATATCTACATTTCTAAAATAGAACATTTTTAAATTTTTCATAAAATACAATGGCTTTATTAATCTTATTAGTTACTACACTGCTATATTAACTATGTAAATATTAAAATTTCAAATGCAAGATTCAGAATAAACAATATACAGATCTATTTTTTTTGACAACTCAGAGGCTTTGGGGTATAAAAATGTGTGGGAAAAAGATACACAAACTAGGGCTTGTTCTGAATGTCTTTCAGACACTAGTAAGTTAAAAACAATAATCTCTACTACCTCCCTCATGTTAATTTATGCATAGAAGACAGAATAATCTATTAATTTGCTTTCATTCAACAAATTAATAGACCAAGCAGCAAGATGCATTTGTACCTTTCTAGAAGTAGCAAGTTATTTGGCCCAAAATACATATTCCTCTTGAGAAATCACCTAGATCAAAGGTACCTGATAAGAAATTCTGTGTGGTCTTACACTATTTTGTAATATTTACCAGTATTTCCCTGCTTCCATGTCACCATGTCCATAATAACATATATTTTCTGGTTTTGCTACCAGTTAAGCTTGCAACTTCACCTAAGAGCCCTCCACAAGAACAAGAAAAGCTTGAGTCGAATATATCGTTGGCTTGAAAGTTGTTGACTACTTCAGATGGCTTCTTCACGATACATGAGGAACTTGCATTTCTGCTTTCCTTCTTACTCTCCTAACATAAGGAGCCATCTCTAAATGTACTTTTACCACAAATAAATCATTCTCAAGAGATTCTCTGAGCAGTCATTGCATGATGGGGCTAATCCCAACTACCCACCTCACAGAACACCTAGCATCCAGGGCAGCAAGACATCTTAAACATTTTAAACCATCTAATTAAATTCTAGCAATAGCAACTGAAACATCCTTTGTGCTGGAAACAAAAACTTGGTCACTGAAGTATCTCTTACCATGCCCAGGCAGGGCACAGAATTACACAATACTTCCAAATTATTGCAAGCACCCCTCTACTATTCAGTCCTCTCAGTTGAACAACTTAATACATTTGGGATAATCGCAGAATTCCTTGCTGCTCAAGCAATAGCCGATTCATATTTTACATCCCAACTGGAACTATGTAGCTCATCATCACCAAGGCCATGCCTGGCTCTTGTTAAAAGTCTGTCAATCTGTAGTAACGGAATTATCTACCACTTTGCCACTCACCTAGGCACTACTCTCCTTCACGTTAGCACCAATGTTTATGCATATGACTGACCCAATAAATCTCAATAATAAGATCCATTTGGCCACAGAGAACAAAGAACTTGAGAAGCATTATTTTCCTTATTAGTTTATTATTTTCCATGTGCTTTATGTGTCCCCACCACTACCTTACCAGATACACAAGGCTACAAAACCATCAAAAGAAAATTTACATTCAAAAGACATGGACTCCGGTTCAGAACAAGTTACTGAATATCTGTCCTTGTTTACTCTGGTGCTTTAGCCCTAACTGAACAATAACCAACCCACCCAGTTACTCACTCCTCCCCAACTCAGCAGCATGGGGAGGAGAATCAAGAGAGAGTTCTAGAACTTTCTGGGTTGAGATAAGGACAATTTCATAGAATATCACAAAGAGCAGGCAGTTACAGTGATGGCCAAAGGACAAAGCCAAACCAGCACTGCCCAGTGTAAGTGCTCCCCGCGCTCAGCCCGGCAGCTCACCCGCAGCTCCCGCACTGGCCGCAGCGCCGCCCCGGCCCGGCTGCTGCCCCTTTATCCCGAGCGGGACGGCACGTGGCATTGAACAGCCTGGTCACGCCGCCCAGCGGCAGCTGGGGAGACTCAACTCGATCCTGGCCAAACCCAGGACGTTAACAGATAACTCAGATCCCAGCTTTCCAATACATTGTTAAAAACCTACGAGACAGGTACAAAAATGTACACCTTTTTCAGGATTCAATTACATACACTTCCTCCCAAAACTTCAGGAGACAAACCATCTAGAATGTGTATTTAGCCTATCTTTATTTTCAGCTCCATGAGATTTCAATATGACAAACTGCCAAAGCAAGTAACCCTGATCAGTGGAGTAAACTTCTGAACTTGTGCATTTAGTTTGAATGGACCAAAGTAATCATATCTTGGTGCTATCCATCATTATTCAGGATGATGTATATAATTTTGGTGGCGATTATACATACTTCAGTTAAATACATACTTTGGTTGATAGTCATCTTCACGCTGGAGAAGTTGAGTGAATTTACTCTCAATACTATCCAAATTGCGTCTTTCATATTAAATATTGCTTTTGTTTGCAGTACTTCTATTACTTTGGTCCCTTGCACTCATGCAATTTCTTACCCTCTGTTCACCTTAGACACACAGGAGCAAAATCTCTCTGCTCTGTCAGAGGCTTCTGACGCTGCCACTTTTTCCCCAGAGCTTAGCACTACAACGTTTCACATTTACTCATGGTGCTCAGCTGCAACCCTAACAGACTCTATCTACAGAGATGAAGTGAAAGTGAGTAAGGCAGCTGAAATAACAAAAGCCATAAATTTGTCAGTGGTGGGGTGCTCTTACACCAGAACCTGGCATTCTGGCAATATTTGCCAAAGCCCTGGTAATGCTACTTTCCCCCCTGCCCCCCGTTAATCCTATGCTTATTTTGGTATCATTCACACTCTGACACATCAGGCGACACAGTGTGACCCCTTATAGTCTTCAAGTAACAAGCAGCAAAAGAAACTTGACTGCTGTAACAATGCAAGTAGATAAACCAGTCATCTAAAGCTTGTGTCATGTAATGCCCCTTTAATGCAGTCAAGCTCAATTCAAGTGACTTCAGATCCATAAAACTCTCTAGAGGCTGATGACACTCCTCAGTAAGAACTCCTGCCTGACAACAGCAAAGCCAAACTCTACACTTACCTGTGTTCAATGCAAACAGCATGTATTTGCTTCCGTGGTCACTGAAGCTTTTCACTGCAACTCTGACAAACACAAAACGAAAACGGTTATCAGAAAAGCATCACTTCTACTCTCATGTATGAAAAGCAGTGCTTAAATATTATTTTTTATGCAAAGTATAACTCATCAATCGTAAACCTCAGGATACTATCATGCTACACTTCCTTTTAAAGAGATTTTTGCTTGGATTGACCAATATTTTTTAAGCATCAGTGATATTTTTGTCAGAGTAGTAACTAAAAGCATTTAATTAAAAAATCATGGAGTTTTAAAAGTAAAATTTAATATCATATATAGTATCATCATGTTATAAAACTAGCTTACTCAGTTTCAATATTATTTCAATAGACTATTTGACTACAAAACAGATGAATTTTCTGTTTAAGAAGATGCTCTATTTAGGCAGTTATCTTTTTGCATATCTGCAGATGCTTAGTCAAAGCTAGAATTAGACCTTAAAACTCTTTTTTATTACACTGCCTAATGGTTTTTCTGTTTTGAGATCTAAAGCCAGCAAAAACAGACTAGCAGACACAGGCAGTTTTGGCAGTTTAATGCTCTCAAACTGAAACCAAATATCCTAAAGGACAGCATTTGGTCCACATGTGGTCTGCCTGTAGGAGTATAAAGCCCATCTTGTCATCCTGTAAAGTTTTGTGAGATATAACTCATTTTCTTGTCCTTAATAGATTTTGCGAATAAGGTGGAGGGCAGGAAGATAGAATGGGAAGCAAAAAAAAAAAAAAAAAAAAAACAAACAAACAGCCATTTATATGCTGATATAGAAAGTAGGAGGGGAAAATGGAATAGTTGTAGGTGGGAAGATGAAGGGATGATTTTTTTTTATGAAGTACAAACTAAGTATACATCAAAGACAATGTAGAGAACTAGCTCTCAAGAAATTTCAGCTTGGATCATAGTCAGGTATACCCCATGGAATGTAGCCCAACTGTGTAAGAAGTTACTATGCAGAACAGAATTAGACTGTGTGTGTCCTTTTTATCACTGAAGCCTTGCTATGCCGTCAGACTGTTCATTTTCTAAGCAAAGATTAATCACAGTTTAGACATACTTGGTTCCACCGAGGCAGTACAGCTCTATACTCAGAACTGTATTTAAAGCATTAATACTAATGATATTAAAAAGTAAGTTCTGTGTTTAATCATAATTAGCAGAGGTTGTGCCTCATGTCACTGGGTATTGCTTCAAATCAGCTGCATAGCCAGGGAAAGAAACAAAAGTCCTGACTTGCAGTAGCCACTGAACAGTTTTTCCAGAGTTTACAGGACAGCTCAGACTACAGTGAACACATACTTTTGGACATAAGAAAATTAAATCTATATGCAGACATTGTGAAATGCATCACTAGAACAATTTCCATCTGTGCCTGTAAAAGCAGGCCACATGTTCTTCTCTTTTCTAAGTTAGAACAGTGTTCATTTCTTTCTCCAGTACATTCCTGTGAACAAGATATTTCATCTTACAGATTTTACCCTAGTTCGGTCTATGCACATTTTAAATAAATTAAGATGAAATAAATCCATTTTATTGTATTACTTTGTGCCACCTCTATGAAATAACACTCATCTTTGTATTTTGTAAGGGATGTTGACATGCCTGAAAATGGTGCATGAAGTACAATCTCTGAGGATTCCACTGCTAGAGAAAGAAATCTAAGCCTATGTTTCAAGCTCAGAATGGCACCACTTTTGATTGAAATGTCTCTGAAACATCCATTCCAATACAACTATGTTGTAAAATTCATACAATTGATCACTACCATAGCTGTAACAAAACTAGTGACTAGTAGCTTTGTTTTCGAAACATCTTTTCATCTCTTGCAAGCATAAAACATTCCTGTGAAATAAATTACATAAAATCCTTCTCTTTCAGAAAGAGGAACTACAAACTCACTGTAGAAAAACTCATGTTACAAGGAAGGGCCAGTCACAAATCATGAAAAACACTGAAGTTAAGCTCAATGTTTATTAGTAGTAAAAACCTTTTCTTGTAGAGGAATTTTATTCATCAGAGGTCTTAAAGAATTTTGAGGGATAGCATCTCTAATGAAATACTGATATTTCTTCTCTTGTTTTTAGAAGCAGGGAAACTCCCAAACTGATGGAGTCCTAACAGGACAATAAAAAAAAAAAAAAAAGAATGAGCTATCCTAAACCAATAAAAATGTTCTTGTGATATCCAAACCAAATGTTTAATGAAAAAAGTAAAGATGACCAATTGAGAAAAAAAGTCAACTTCAAAGTCTCATTATTCAGAATCAAAGTGAGCAGATGTCCTCATTGTTTGTCTTCTTTATGATCACAGTAATAGAGATTTGCACAAATGCTCAGAGTTTGTGGCAGAACAAGAAATACCTGTTCTGATTAAGGAATTCATTCTAATTTTTGAATGCAAATTTATAATATTCCCAGCTTCAACCTCACATAACTCAGTAAACTCCAAAGGTCATATCATCTTTAAATGTCTAGAATCTTCATCAATAACTTGTGTTTACTTAATAGGTTGATGATTCTATGGGACTCTGACTTTTTTCCCCAGACTATAACTCATGAAAAACAGTAGAGACAGTCACCTCATCACAGAAGAGCTCTCTGCTGTTTTTACTGAATACGGTCCAAAATTTGATGAAATGGTATCCCTTTGCCTGGGAGCATATCCCTGCAGTGAGTCCAAGAATTACATCCAGACAGCAAGAGATTTAGTTAATAAAAGTGTCTTTCATCTGCATATGCAGGTCTATAGAAAAGAGACAGACATGTAGGTCTATAAGTGCCAGGACACAGCCCCATAGGGTAAAAAAGCTACTTTATTAATAAGAAAACAGAAAAAAAAAAAAGAAAAAATCAATTATACATAGGCAAACTGGTATTTCCAAAGTTACTACAATCAAAGTGCTAAAAGCTGTTTATCCTCTAATAATTTCCCTCAAGCTGACGCTCAACAGCTGGCAGTATGTTGAATCCTAAAGCCTCTATTTCTCTTCAGGATACAGTTATTCCTAATGTTCTTCCACAAAGTTATGAAAGATAACAGACTCTACACCCTACACATTGTTGGTGACACACAGGATCAGTCATTATAAGACATTCCAAGCTTTAACTTCCACCCAGTTCCTTGCTGCAGTCACTGTTGCCAATGCTTGACAGCATACATCTCTTTTCCTTTTAAAATGTATTTATTGATTTATTTTTATACCAAAAGGTTCAATTTAAATTACAGTTGAAGTTGGCATTACATTACATCCTGACTCAAGCCAGGAAAATGTTAGTTTTAGCATTAACTTCAACAAGGGCATAATTTCAACCTTTTGTCCTCTAGATTAACCATACAGAGAGCTATCAGATATTTGCCATAAGGTAGGAGGATTTTCTTCAATAGTACCTAGTTAGCTAAGAATTTAGATAGTTAAATGTTGATAGTCGATGGCATGAGTACTTATTAAGAGTCTAAATTTAAGTCTCATCGCATGTCTTAAGGTAATAGGTTAATAAGCCAGTAAAACTGCTTTTTAAGCCAGTTGGACACTTCAAAACTTTCACCCTGAACACTTTGCTTATTGTATATAATGTGCACTGGGAACAAAATGTATCATCTGCAGTGATTTTATTTACTTCTTTACATTTATATAGCAAATTTGAACTCTTTTATTACATTCCAGCCTTGCAAAGTATATTATCATATTTCATTATCTCGAACATAGGTAAATGCGTCTTATGAACAATGCTCTATTATTATAATGAATTCTGAATATCTAGTATAAAATTGTCAACATTATAAAACAATGTTAAAGTAACTGCACAGTCAAATCTCTACTATAAAGGAATGGAGTTTAACCTTCAAATTTTCATTCTAAAGTTTGTCAACAATGACTTAATATTTTTCAGTGAAAAAGTGTACTTCCATTTCATTAGACTTTATTACCCAGATAGTCAAAAAAATGGGGAAGTAGCAATCCACTGATGTAGATATGGTCCAATGAACTTTTATATTTGAACAATGGATCCCAATATCTATAATTTTGAAAGCTGCAGAATGACTACATTTTAGATATTTTACTTCTCAGAAATAAGCATTAAATATTTGCTTTCATGCTGCTTTAGATTTTACATACAAAAAGCCAGCAGAAATGTTATAGATACACTGACCTAATGTTAAATGCTTGGAGTTTTGCAATTAATTTTAAAATCTTCGGTTGCAAGGCAGAAATGCAGATTATCACAATCTGCCATTATTAAAATTATTCAAAATCTTATTAAATACAAACACAAAACAAAAACTTACTGATGAAAAATATTTTCCTGCACAGCATTAAAATATAATGTTATAACAGTTTAAAGAAGGTGTCTACCCTTTCCTTAAGATCAAATCAAGTCCTTCAGATTTGACTCTCACCAGAATCTTAAACATCCTAATCTAAATAGTCATGACTCTTAACTCTCCTCAATATTTCTTCTTGTTTACTTCAGCAAAGAAGCAGACTAGATTTTTGCATTTTGTTTCCTTCCACCACTCAGAGACATTGCCATTTACAACACTAACAGCATTTTTCATAAATTCTCTGTTTATAGTATTCAAAAGCAGCCATCAATAATCATGGCACTCATATTTGTTTGTAGAAAATAAATACATGAAGAAATAAATCTGTAGAAAACAGATTGATATTACATACTCCTAAAATCAAGAGGGCTCAGCCTCCATTAATTTGAGTGACATTTTGTATGTAGGCCACAGTTTCACAGCTAAGAGTTCTGTGTAAAATAAGAAAAGGGTAAGTATGATGTGAACAGAACTAATGGAACAAAGATAAAATTCTTTAAGTGAGGTGGAGAAAAATAGTCACAAGAAATATCAGTAAGGAATTAATTGTGAAATTATATTTCAAAACTACATTTTATTTTAAAAAGTATTTATTCTGAGATAATGAATTTCTTGAGAGAGACTCTTTTATTAATAATGGATGTTCAGATGGAATCAGATACAGTAGGTGGAAATAACACAGAATCATGTCTTGTCAAATGTGTGATTAATTTTGCACTACAAGTATTGATTTGACAGAACACCTCTTTTTTTACCTGTTCATAGCCATTTAAGCGTAATGGACTTCTTTATTATCCAAATGTTATTCCTTTGTTTAAGCTTTTCATTTGAAAGCACTTTGATGCATTTATAACTAGTTACCAATTCTCTGGATCTTTATATGTTCATTATGTTCTAAGTTTACTCCTCCTCTTTTCAAGTCTATTAGCATCAATTAGGCTCTCAAAGACATACAAGTCTGACAGGCAAACTTTGCTAAAGCACTTGCATTGATCAACCAAACAAAGACAATGCTACAGCATTTGTTTCCAATAAGTGATTTCATTTGATAAACATTTCCTTGAATTTTACCTTCTTTTTTACCATATTAGTGCGTATAATTACTTTTATTAATATCATAAGACTGCTATCCATTGTGATGTACACATCACTGAAGTATCATTAATAGTTTGCATACACTTGTAAGTTAAAGAAATGGTTGACTTTGGGATAAAATATACCTTTTAGACAAATGCAATCAAGCAAACTTTTAATACCCAGCAGAACAGCATTATAACAGTAGCAGTTGTTACTGCAGAAGCACCCATATTAGGCAGAAGAAAATGGTTTGGTAGTATTTTGTGTGCAGACTATGCCCTGCAGACATTTAAAAGAAATAGAATTTTCACTTCTCAACTCCCACCATTCTTCTCAAATTAAAAGTAAACAATTTCAAGGCAGTTCCTCCTATTATTACTAAGGCTACATAGACTCATACTTAAAAAAGAAACCCATTAGCTTCTTCAGTAAGAGCATGATGGAATGTATCTGTTCTATAATTTGATTCTACCTACTCCTTAATTTATGAAGCACCATAGGTAATTGGTAACTAGGTAAGTTACAACTAGTAACTGCAGTTGCTATGCATGCGATAATACAGCAAAGTAGATGGGAATTCCAGCTATAAAATATTGCCTTTGAAAGATACAGACACATGCACTCCAAAATAAGAGTTATTTCTAAATAAGGAATTCAATAACCATCTGTGTGAAAACTTGTAACATGATTTGGTTTGAAACAACAAAAGAAACAACTGGCTCTAAAAACTATTTTAAAATACAAAATTTTCATAATTCACTTTTTCCTTCCCACTGTATAATGATGGGAAAAGGAACTGAATTCACCACCGTAAGCATTCCTATAGCTCCAAATTTAAAACAACAAAACAACCCTCCTTAGAATAACTTGTCGCCTTGGTATACTCACTGGCCTTTTGAAAATAATATCACTGTGCCATTTCCTGATACATCTGAACAAAAACACCACCTTGTACAAATGCAGTTATCTGGAACAAATAAGAAATAAGAAATTTTAACTATTTGGTAGGCAGTTTTTAGTCAGTCACAGGGCAAATATATTTTGTTATATTTTAATTTTTCAAGCTGGAGTATATCTTCTGGTCAATTATCCATAAATAAAATCAAGCAACATAAGTAGAAGGAAGATAAGTGGCAAGTCTTAAATGCTACAACAAAGCACTTTTCCAGTTCCAAAAAGAAGGTATTTTTGGCAACAATCAGGTCAGTGGACACAGTGCAGTAAATTGGAGTTTTAGGTGCATATGGATACAGAATTATAAATGCCATATATAGCACATCCAGCTATTTTTATTGTTGTTAACACAGAAGGACTTATTAGAGGTGACAAACAATTGACAAATCAGATTTGATCCCTAGCACAACTTAGACGACAGCTATGTTTTTTCAGTTTTTCGTTCCAATTTTAATTGTATTTAAGCTTTAAATAAAAAGGTTAGTAACAACATCTGTACATTAATAGGCTACTGTATTATTTTTCAATACCTGAAATTTGTCTTGAAATTCTAGAATTAATTGTAAAACAGTTAAATATAGAGTGAGATTACACAGAGAGAGCAGAGTTTACCACTTTATTAAAATTGTGATTGTTCACATAAAGACTCAACCAGGTCACATATTAATAATTATCACTGACAATCTTTAACATCAGACTAAGCCCACAAGTGAAGCAATATTACATCTCTCTCTCTCATTTATCTTTACTGCTTATGGCCCCTCTGTGGTCAGCATGCTGTGAGCTTCGTGGACATTTAATTATGAACACATCATAAATGTGGCTGACAAGGCAGAAGCTGGGTTCAGATGCTCCTGGGATGAAGGAAACATCGTTGAAACCACTTAGACTTGCAGTACTTTCATTCTGTTACAATAAACAGTGTTCTGAGTTACCATATACACACTGAATATACAGCTCCCTCCCTTTCTCATTACAGATTTTCATTTCATCAAATGTTAGAGTATGTCTTGTTGAAAATATAGGAATGCATTGTTCACGACCCTTTAAAAATAAACTATTTTCCTTTCGCTAGACAAATTACAATGGTGTAATATCACTGTAATAAGGGCCAAATGCTGAATTTTTCTACCAGCGTCACATAGATTACAGAGAAAAGGAACAGAAATGCAACACCTGGGTAATAACAATATGAAGCATTTTGGCTGTGCTGGGTAGCAGGAGAGATGCCTTAGAGAGTTGAGGCAAAAGAAAGAAAGCACGCAACAGCATGTATAATTTTTGCTATGAGTATCAATATACACCACTCTTGTCTATAGATTCCTGAGTTTCAGTAAGATAGAGACTGATCTGGCCTAATATTTTTTACAGTAAAGGCCATAATTGCATAGTTCTTAGTCAAAAATTAAAATAAATTAAAATAAAAACCAAACCACACACCACATACCTCCAGAAAGTTGCCAAGACAGTCAGTCCCCAGATACTATATATTTGAAAGAAAATTCTGTCATCAGAATCGTATGTACATTTTGTCTTGAAAACACACACAGTACACAAGACCAAGGCATGCAGATCTGGCACAAATGAAACAGGAAATTCTGGATAAATCAGTTAAATTACTATACTGACATACTGGCATAAAACAAGTTCAAGATCAGAATAAGGACGATGCTCCTTCAGAAAGAAAGTTACAATATATTCTGACTCAAATTAGTTCACATCCTCTCAGAAGCTGGCTTCTACCACCCTGTCCTCACCCGCTTTGGGTATGGATTTTGTCTTTCATGGAAATGAAAATCCCTGTAGCAAATAATAGAGAGTATCTCAGTTCTACTGAGATTCTTGAAACATCATTGTTATAAAATGCTCTGAATCCTCATCATTTATAAGCTTTACTAACAAGAACACTATTTTAGTAAAGCAGCCTATGTTGTCCACAAAGCTGTCAAACATAGCAAAAAGATGTTACCTCTAAGGTGATTTTTTTTGGTGGAAAAATATTCATAATGTTACAAATTAACATTCGAACAAAGAGTAAATCTTGCAAGCTAACCTGATGCTTAAATACGTAGGTAAGAATAAATGTGCATGCAAAGAACTAACCAGTGTCATGTTTCAAAGCAACTGTCCTCTGTAGTGCTGAGGTACATATTTCTATACCTCCCCAACAGACTAGAAATAGAAAAGACAAAGCATATAATAAAGCCAAGCACAATGAAAGAGCTCTGAAGAGAGAGCTGAAAAGTAGCTATCATGTTGGCAGATAAATTCTACACACAATTATTCATTCCTAGCCTCTTGACATGTAGATTAATGAGTTTGATAACCCAGGCTTCTAAGAAGTAGATTCAACTCTGTTTCACTAGCTTTCTTCTCCTCTTCTAACTACAAACAACACTTTGGTCTATTGAGGGAAAAAAAAAAAAAAACAACAAATCGATACATTTGCACTGGTCATCAACATTTTTGCAATTGAAGTCCTATGTCAAAAATATGATATCTGCTGTGGGACACAGCTCTTTACTGGCCCTGTCAAGAATTCACAGGGGCTCATGTGATCACTGGAGGGAGGAGTTTTTGCTTCATCAGTCTGTGCTTCCATGCCAAGTTCAAAGTCATATAGTAGCCAAGGAAAAAACAAAACAAAACATAAAAAAAAAGAAAATAAAAAGAAGAAAAAAAACCACAACAGCTCTTCTCATAGTTATAATGACCCTGTACTCACTGCAATGTGTTCTGTACATAAAATTTTCTATTTCTTCCCTGAGGCCAAATGACCTTTTGTCGACACTTTGGTTAATGTTCACTGATCAAAGTGGATTTTAAAGCAAGTGCTGTATCAGATTCCAGCCATGACGACTTGTCGGGGTTGTGTCTGCCTTAAACCAGTACACATAGTGATGCACATTCAGAATTGGGGGGGAGGGGAGGAAGGAAAAATATTGTTAATGATTTACAGATTTATTCTTTGTTGAGGCAAGTCTTGCTGAGTGGAAATGTTTCATTCTTGATTGGTGAACAGCTTTGAGTCCTTTTTTTCATCTCAAATGTTATGAGTTCAAATTCTCTCGAGTAATAACAGTCATATGCAGCTGCTTAGGATTTATCAGGAGATTTAAGAGATGGGGACTAGGCAGGGAGGTGGGGGAGTTAGAGACAACACATACATTTGCTTGAAGTCACCCCCTTTTCCTGGTTAACCACAAGGTGAAAAGTAGTTTTTGGCTTTTAAGGAAAAACAGAGAGATCCTGTGTTGCAAAATTACTTAGATAATCACAATTTCAGACCCTGACTAGTGTAATTATAACATTTTTCTTGTTATCTGCAACTGGAAAAGAAATCGAGCTTGCAGTGGCCACACAATGCATGCTAATAGGCATTTTGAGGGATGCAGGAAGTTACAACAATCCCAAAACTAGAGAAGGGTTATACCAGGCTAGTGATGCCAAAATAGTAACAACATTCCATAAGATTTAAGTGTAGTTTACTTGCTCAGGGAAGGAGAGGTATCTTTCACAGATACTCTTCTACTGTAAACATCATCACAGTTACTAATTTATTTTTATTTTTCTCTTTGCTGGGCTCTCTAATGATCTGATCAAGCAATCAACGTGTTTGAGTAATTTTGTACCAATTGCCATGCAACCTGAAAGTAGGTTGGATGACTGGATTTTATTTGTTGTTATCTTTACCTTAGTAGTTTTTTTTAATTTAGGAAAAGCAAAGTTGCAGTTGCAAATTTTTGCTTCAAGCTGAACTTTCTAGTTTTTTAATCTGTTGGCTTAAACATAGATACATTTGTCCCAATTTTTTTGTTTGGTTGCTTTTGGTGTGGGTTGGTTTGGTTTTGTTTTGGTTTTTTTTTAAAGTGTCTTACTGTAGAATGCGATACCTCACAGAGGTGAAAGACATGCCCCAGTAATATCTTGCATTTTATCTACAAGCTTTATGATCCTGTAGCATTAGGCACACTCCCTGACACATCCCAACTGTAAATCTAGTGCAAAAAAAGGTTATTTAGAGATACAAGTTACTGTTATGCACAATCCCCTTTGTAATTAAATGTATTTTCAGTTTAGTGCTTGCTTTAGAGAGGTCTCGTTCCTTTGATACTCTTAAAGCCAAACTAGTGAAAAAAGTTCTGGAAATAAAGTGTTTTTCTTCAAAGTAAATTATAAGATGGGAGGGGATTTTTTTGAAACCTTTTAGAAATAGTTCATGCTACTGCTCCCAAATATTAATTTTCAGAAATATTCACACTAGGTGAACCCTGTCCATATCTAAAATATTGACCAACTGTCATACAGACCTGTCTATCCCACTACAGCTAAAGATCTGCATGCATCCAGAGTACATAATCTCCAAGTATCTAATCTTCAAGGACAGAGATTTCTGTAGATTGAGGGAGAAGAAACCAAAAAGAACAAAATATTCTGCACCCCTCCAAACCTTGAATGACACATTTTAGATTTAGCACAAAAATTAAAGTTCTGAATTTGGGAGGAAGGCAGGAATTTTACATAGAAATTAGATTTCATAAAGAAAATTCCCTTCATTTGCTACCCATACTGAACTATATATCTCTTTCAAGCCACATGGTATGTATTACAAATATATACGCCACCATCATATTGGCATCTTTTTCTCAGGCAATGTTCCAAAGTACCTCCAGTAATTTGCTACCAATGTTGACATACAGCACATAGAGGTACAGCCACCATTCTATAAACCAGTTCTTCTATAGCACTAGACAAGTATCTCAAACTACACAGTTACAGGTATTCTAGACAAAGGAAGATAAGCAAAGCAGCAGCTTTACTACTACTACTGGATCATTAACAGCACTGAAATTCCCAAAACAAAAACAAATGGCCCATGCAAAATGATGACACATACCACGTTTATATCTAGTCATGAGACGGAATATCAACAAGTATACACAGCCCAAGATAAATCTTGCTTTTGTAATCTGGAAGTCATTAGAAATCATTAAGCATTTCAGTGGAGATTACAGAGAAAACAATGGCATTAGTGAAGATATACATAAGATTGTTAACTGGGAATTAAATTTTATTCTGTGACAGCATCCAGGTTTTGTTGGGCTTAACAGATAGCAAGAGTGACTTCTGCTTAAGTATGTCAGGCTTTTTTTTTTCCTTGATGTTGTGAAAATAGGTGAAATTCCACAGGGCCAATGAAATGCACACAGAGAATTCTCTTTTTATCAGAATGGTGTTGGGCATGACTGGTGCCATATTGATAGACACAGACGACTCTTAATGACTGCAGAAGCAGAGAAATCTTCTAAATTATCCCTACCTAAATGCAAGCTAGCTCAGGAATCACTAGGAATTTATACATCAGTGGTCAGGTTATTATATGAATACCTTTTAATCCAGTCAAAGAAAAGAGAGTATATTAGTCTCACCTTAAGAGCTCAGCTCTTTGTGTAGAGAGACTTGTGCTTGGATTTCAACAACATCTGGGGCTCCAGACCTGGTAAATCCTCTTTGTGTAGTAGCTGTTACATTGATAGACACTGAGAACTGAACAACAGAAATTATTTTTGCAGCCAAATTGATATGCAGGTGCACATCTGAGCACATTTATCTCTAATTGTCTGTTCTTGGGCACAAAACAAGCAGTTAGAGGAGAAAATATGTAGGTTTTTATTTTATGTTATTCTGGCCTTGAAATTTGTTTAATGTGTGCAAAAATGAATACCAACTTGTCAGAGAAAGAACCAAGCTTCAAGCTCACTAAAAATATACTCCGAAGTGACTTGCCTATGTGAATTTTAAAACTTATACTTTAGGAAAGATAAGAAAGCAGCAAAAGTGCACGCTTACAGACCTACCAGAAGCACTGAGATTGGCTGCCAAAGAGCATCAACATAACTTCAAACTACTTCACCAGAGCCACTCAACTTTTTTGGCAGACATGCACATTTGCTACACCCCTTCTGGGGATTAAAAGCAGTATCTTGGATGTGTTTATGTGGTAACAGATGGTATATGCCAATTGTTTCAGTGGCAAATATTGCATAAACTTTGAAATACCTCAGTATTCTGAAGCTGTAAGTTAGGACTCCTGGATGGAGAAATTTATATAATCAATCCTTTGAGGGAGATAAAGCAAGCTGAATGCAGTTTAGAATGTGCATCTCAGATAAGATAATTCTGCATTGTTGTTACAGAGGATTTTTTACCCAGATAGATTTGTTCTACAGCTTTCACTAAAAAATCACCTTTTGCCACCTTACAGAATGTTGAGTACCAGGGATTGCCATTACAGGGATCTTTCCACTATATTAATTTCAAGGGTGTGCATGTTATGTCAAAATTGCTTATTGCCATACAGCAGAAATCCTCCAGTTAGCTTTAACAAAGGGCATGGAATACATTAGCTCCTAGAGAGCTCTGTGGTATCTCTGCTAGATTTACTTTGAATCTGAAAAGAAATCTCTATATTGTTCTGCCAAATGCAGTATAGAAACAGCAGTGTAGCAGGCCAGTAGCAGAAGCAAAATCCTGATTTCGTAACATATATGTTACAGTAACCACTGTAACACACTACCTCTTATGAAGGCCTCTGGAGGAAAGATAGCAGTGTAAAACTTTTGCTTTATTTCCTTATTTTAAAATAATAAATCTTATCTAGACACAAATAAATACTGTTTCTTACAGCTGCCTTATGTAAAAAAAAACAAGACTCTTTGCGTGATAACCCAGCAACAGATTGAATGCCTGAATACTTTTATAGGATGGATTCTTGGAATATATTTCCGTACAGCAACAGAGATCCAAGGAATCTGCTAATTTAACAAGGTAACTGTCAGCTAATGCACAATTCTGACAAATTTTAAATTAAAAATATATCCAAACTCGAACGACTAGCCTTTACTGCTGCAATCTACCCGGCTGCAATGAAATGTTCTAAGTACAGGTTTGAAAAACTGTATCAATACAGAAGAAATAGCGTATTTTACTTCAAGTACCAAGCCTGATGATTCAGGAGTGAATGTTACCTCTCTCACCTCCCCAGCCTTCTACTCACACACACCTCCCAGATTCACAGGATTAATATGAGACTGGCTTGAGGGTTTCAGCAGTAACTGCTGCAAAACAAGTTCTGATTGGTTGATTCAGAAATTGGGATTCTGGGCAGTGTTTTATAAAAGGATAATGTATCTTTAAGCCTAGGTGCCCTTCAGGGAAATGTATTGGATAAATGTCTTCTGAAAAGCCTGTAAATATTCCATCGCCTCACTGTCATTACTACCATGAAATGATAATGAAGCATGAAAGAAATATAATTCCATATTCAGATGACAGCATTAGCCTTCATAAGCAAACTGAAATATTTATTAGTAAAATGTTCGGTATCTACGCCTGTAATCTAAAAAAAGGACAAAAATGTTTTATAATAAAAAAGAGATTGAATGCAGAGGTAAAATCTGGTTGGCTGATTTTATTGCTTATTATTAAATCCAGGCAAAACAATTATTTTTTTCTTTTCATTAGTAAGGCACCCAAATTAAAACTATGCCCTCAGGCTGTGAGGTTTACAGTAGTGATTAAAAACAAGAAATTGTGATGCATGGGGTTTTTGACAATGGCATAATCAAATTCATTCATATTGTTCAATCTTTCACTGACAAATATTTTTACAGTGAAATATACCAAACAAAGAAGCGCATACAAGTACTATCAATACAGAGCAATTAGAAAGACTTGTTATTATTGCAATAGAGAACAGATACAATGTTTCTATAATCTTGAATACAAACATTATAGTGTCGTTAATTAGGGTAATTATTGCCAAAATTGTGCTTAATTGTTTTATTCTGAAAAGGATTTCTGAAAGAAGCTTTTTGGATTTCTACAAGGCACAGAAGTGAATACTGTGCAGTCTAAGTATTTAGATGTAATTTCATAAGTTTGATTGTATTTCCTGTAACTCAGAAAATACATCCTGAAGCAGGCTGGGACAGAGATAAACATGAGTCACATGCCTTGACCTCTGTTTCACCTTATTGAAAAAGAGGCATAAAACAGTCATTTAGTACAGAAGCATCAGAGAGCATTCACACACTCTAAGCACATTCTTTTTTTAAAAAAAAAAACTCTTTGAAGTGAATGAAAAATTAGAAATTCAAGTGACCGCGATCAATTCTGAAACACTGCACAAAATTAATTACAGTTTTGCATCAGAAGCAAGAATGTAGATTTCAGACAGTCTGTGTCATTTATCTCATGCTGTACAATATACAAGGCGATTAAAAAGCCAAATCTGCTCCCACCTACCAAGTCTAAGGCCTATCAGAGGCTGTGAAGTACAAATGATTAACTCCAAATTATTCAAGGGATTGTACAGACGCTTCAACTTGAATGAAATTTGCAGCGAGTCACAGGAGCTATGGAGGCACAGATTTGCTGCTCTTTATCAAAATCTAGTCTGACTATCGCTGACAGAATCCAGATAAATTGCATAGTAATCTGGCAGAGGCTGTTGAAAGCTTGCTCTGCAAAATCCAAATCTCTAATTTCTATCTGTTTTTAATTGCTTTACTTAAATTTGCATTTTTATACAATTGGCTTAAAGGATTTATTCAGTTCTTTAGGCTACTCTAATAAAATTGGGTCCCATTTTGCATGGTATCTCAGAAACCTACTTACATTAAATAAGCATGCTGTACTACAAAAATATTTACTGTGGCAGAAAAAGATTCCTTTTTATGTCATGTTCGGAATTAGCTAAAGAATACATGTGTCAGGAAGCTCGTTTTAAACTCCCCTATGAAAACATACCTCAGAATGAACAGGATGGCATAGCAAAGAAAAGTGGGGGAAAAAAGCATTCACTCAACAGAGGATAAGCTGGTAAAAATAAAACAAAATCAAAACCCACGTGTGTAGACCTGGAGTAGGTATACATTTAAATACAGATCAGAAGTCACCAATGTGCTGTTAAGCAAGTATCTTGAAAACAGCCATCCATGCAGCTATCCAGAACCAGAGAGCCGGTCATTAAAACCAGAACTTCAATTCGTGTAATTACTAGCTCCCACATCATTAACAGAGGTGATGACATCAAGCAACTATTGTCCATATTAACAAGTTATTGTCACCCTCTTAGTTTAGAGCTTACCTTACTCCAATCATAAGTATTACAGAATATCAATATCTGAGCAGCATTTGGCTGGCTGGTGTCTCTCAGCCAACCAAGTATCAGAAAACAAAATTAAATGTGATAACTGACAAACTGGGATTCCAGAAGGATAAACAAGAGAAAACTACTAAGTTCTCTAAAATATTACATATCTAGTCACTTCTTAATCTACATGTATCCATTATGGCCTTGACTAATACAATAGATGAGGAGACCTATTTCAAACACACATTTTAACTTTCTACCCAAGCTTTGCCAAAACAGTTTCTTTATTTAAAAGGCATGATGATCAAAGGCTATAAAAAGGCTAAGGGCATCTTTGACTTAATTTGAATATCCATAATTTAAAATAATAATAATTTAGAATAATACAAACTTCAGTGTAGTTTAACATAACAGAAACAAGACTTTACATTTTTACAGATGAAATTCAAATAGCATTAAGAAAAGATTAATTTTTTTTAAATCAAACAAGCTATTTTTTGCTATCAGTTCCAACCATGAACAGGATTTGACCCTATGGGATATTCACAGTGCTCAAGATGGCCATCAGCACCACCAGAACTTAGTTATGTTCCAGCTTGGCAGGTAGCTGCTCCATTACTTTTCCAGTAGATAAAATGTTCAGTATCCATATTCACAAAGAAAACACATGATAGAAATCAAGTCAACGAACTGGGAAGAAAAGTCAGTTCATATGCTTAGATTAAATTTCTGAGGTAACTAGCTATCAAACATGTGACAACTTTAACTTTGCTTTGAATCATTGAATGGTTTAGGTTGGAAGGGCTCTTAATTATCATCTCGTTCCAGCATCGCTGCCATCGTTGCCACTAGACCAAGTTGCTCCAAGCCCCATCCAACCTGCTCTTGAACACCTTCAAGGATGGGGCATCCATAATCTCCGAGCAATCTTTTCCAGTGCCACATCACCCTCACAGTTAAGAACTCCTTCCTAATATCTAACCTAAATATACACTCTTTCAGTTTAAAGCCTTTTT
>WBNH01003813.1:179959-236292 GCA_013401255.1 Urocolius indicus
CAGAGAGCCGGTCATTAAAACCAGAACTTCAATTCGTGTAATTACTAGCTCCCACATCATTAACAGAGGTGATGACATCAAGCAACTATTGTCCATATTAACAAGTTATTGTCACCCTCTTAGTTTAGAGCTTACCTTACTCCAATCATAAGTATTACAGAATATCAATATCTGAGCAGCATTTGGCTGGCTGGTGTCTCTCAGCCAACCAAGTATCAGAAAACAAAATTAAATGTGATAACTGACAAACTGGGATTCCAGAAGGATAAACAAGAGAAAACTACTAAGTTCTCTAAAATATTACATATCTAGTCACTTCTTAATCTACATGTATCCATTATGGCCTTGACTAATACAATAGATGAGGAGACCTATTTCAAACACACATTTTAACTTTCTACCCAAGCTTTGCCAAAACAGTTTCTTTATTTAAAAGGCATGATGATCAAAGGCTATAAAAAGGCTAAGGGCATCTTTGACTTAATTTGAATATCCATAATTTAAAATAATAATAATTTAGAATAATACAAACTTCAGTGTAGTTTAACATAACAGAAACAAGACTTTACATTTTTACAGATGAAATTCAAATAGCATTAAGAAAAGATTAATTTTTTTTAAATCAAACAAGCTATTTTTTGCTATCAGTTCCAACCATGAACAGGATTTGACCCTATGGGATATTCACAGTGCTCAAGATGGCCATCAGCACCACCAGAACTTAGTTATGTTCCAGCTTGGCAGGTAGCTGCTCCATTACTTTTCCAGTAGATAAAATGTTCAGTATCCATATTCACAAAGAAAACACATGATAGAAATCAAGTCAACGAACTGGGAAGAAAAGTCAGTTCACATGCTTAGATTAAATTTCTGAGGTAACTAGCTATCAAACATGTGACAACTTTAACTATGCTTTGAATCATTGAATGGTTTAGGTTGGACGGGCTCTTAATTATCATCTCGTTCCAGCATCGCTGCCATCGTTGCCACTAGACCAAGTTGCTCCAAGCCCCATCCAACCTGCTCTTGAACACCTTCAAGGATGGGGCATCCATAATCTCCGAGCAATCTTTTCCAGTGCCACATCACCCTCACAGTTAAGAACTCCTTCCTAATATCTAACCTAAATCTACACTCTTTCAGTTTAAAGCCTTTTTTAAAAAAAAAAATCCATTCAATTAAAAAATATATGAGGACAGAGAGTTACGCAAACAGTACTGCTGCCCTCTTCAAACCAGTAACGTTCCTCTGGGATGTAGAGACAAAAGGAGTTCCAGTGGCAAGAAACCAAACTCTCTTCACCAAAGAGCCATTCTGCATAGATCACCAGAAACAGAGACAGAAAGAAGGAATGATGTTACTTCCAAGGATCAATGTTCACAGCAGACCCCAAGTGAGAAACCTAGCTGTAATTGTTTTAATGAAATACCCGCAGTGATATAAGGACAATCGATAGGTCTATTGCAAGATCCAGAGGAACTTTATTTTGTTGCTCTTGCTAATATCCTCTGCAAAACTGCATAGGGAGAGCAGCGTGCTTTCTTCCTAGAGTACCAAAGAAAATGCTGGAAGCCACTGCTTAAAGGGCAAATTTCGGAGAGAATGGCAAAACTCTGTGTCAAACTGACATGGAATCAAAAGTCAGTGTAATGCAGAACGTACAGTCATTTCTTGTAGCTAGCAAAACTGAAAATAACTGTCTATAACCTGTTCTAATCCAACATTGTCACATTTTTATTTTATCAGAAATCTTCACACTCATTCTCATGAATTACTGTTGCTAAGATAACCTTTCCTTGATATATGAGATATTCTGTATGTGAGATATAAGAACAAATACATCTTAAAATATTATAGAAGAAAAAACAAAGCTGATGGACTTCCCAAGTGCTTATACTATATGTAGGCATCAAATACTCAAGGAAGAAGTAACTCACTGTCTGTACTTCCTCTAGCATTAGAAACTGCACAATGCACACAGTCATCCATGTTTGACTTTTTAAAAACACATAATCAAAACTCAGAATGCATCTTACATACTGTTCAAGCTTCCTCACATCTTCTGATAATTCTGCTATTACTTTTTGGTACTCTTTCCCTGTATTACCATGTTTCTATAAGGTAATTTATATAAATCTTCTGTAAAATTACAGATAAAAATTCCATTTAACTGTTGAGTGCCTCTCATACGAGTTCCACAATGATACATAATTTTCTGGCAACAAATTTCATATTCACCTTTGGATGTTAGAATGAAGAAAGACCTCCAAGGTTTTAGCAATAGTCTTCATAAAAATACATTTGTATTTTTCCTTCTTTCAGAGGTTTACAGTTTTATGTTTCTCCAAAAATTAATATCTGATTCCGATTACAACTGAAGGTAGTTATTCTAAAGTACCCCTCCCTTTTCGTATTTCTCATCTTTGATTCCTTTGAATGGCTATACTGTCAAATATTAGAAGTAAAGAGATCTGTTTGGTGAAGCAAAATTCCCTAAAGCTGATTCCTGCCAACATGAGTCAGTGTCCACTGTACTCCATACATTTTTGTCAGCTAAACAATGCTGCTATAATCAGCGTCAGTTTTACAGGATATAATTCAACTGCAATGTCATACTAGCATTCATATCTCACAGTGGGTTCATTTTAAAATAAACAAATATTTCCCTTCAGAAATTATTTGGCTTCTTCTCTCCACTGAATAAATTCCATAAATGGTGTGTACCAAAAGCCATACAAGACGACTGCTCTAAAGGATTGATTGATATTACATTACATCTTAATGTTCCACAAAAACCAGTCTAGAAAGTATCATGTCATTGTAGGCCCAAACTTACAAAAATACTTGCCTTCAGCCCACAGGACTCCACCTCTACATCAGCTGCATTTTTGTCCCCTCCTGACACATTAAAACATGCAAATCTACAAAGTAAGGAACAGGTATAAGCAGCTGATATTTGGTTCCCCTCTCATGGTAGTCCCAGTGATTTCACTGGCATTATTCATATGGAAAAGAAATAATTAAAAATATATGTCTTTTTTATTTTGAAAATTTTAATTATTTTGGTGCACTAATTAACTGTATAATGTTGTTCACTGAACAAATATATGTTAGCAAAATTAAAATTTGATTTAGGTAGAACCTTCCAGCATTAGATACTATTAACATTCTAGAGTGTTGGTCTAAAAGCTTGTTTTATGGAAAAAACCCCAGAAATACTGAGGTAGAGGAAGCTCACAAAGAGCTTTAAATAACACATCTTAAAAAAATACTTAAGCTTGTCAGCACTATTGCCTTCTATGCTTGTAATGGCTGCTAATCCAAGTCAAAGTCAAAGTCATAAGGTTAACTGCAGCTTTTAATTTGTACCTCTCAGGGACTTTTTCTAGTATGCTTTTGTTACTGCTGAAAATCAAGTGTCTGTCATAAAGGGTTTGGTTCTTTTAGCAGCATTTCTTAGCAACTTTGTCCTAGATATGCCAAACTAGATATTCCAAATTTCTAGCATAAGTTGACAGATAGTCAATTGGACCAAATTTGTTTGTTGTACTCAACAGCTTATTCAAACTCATCAGTATAGTAATATTTAGAGGAGTGTAAGCTACTTCAGTCTGCAAAAAAAATTCCCTTTGATAGTCCCAGATTTAGATTTTCACAAGTGTATCAAGAACAATATCTACACTCACTGCTATAAAAATCAAATTATCACAATAAAAAAACCCAAAAGACTAAATGCCCTATGGAATATCCACCAAAGGAGAAGGACGAGGAGAGCAAATGTCTGAAAAAATTGGTGACATGTTGAAGACCCAAGATGACACTCGTATACTTAACTCAGCAATCGTATTATCCTGAGGAATAAATGCTTTGTGTAACCCAATATTGCATGGCCATCCACGAATATAGAGAATAAATTTCTTCTCTAAATGTGATTTTTGTTTTTTCCCTTGAGTTGTTAGCTGAAGTTCTAGAGGGCCTGTTTCTCTTAGAAGCACAATCTGACAACAAAGTCACTCTGCTGCAGTTATGTTTATTTAGCAGGAACACACAAGTCTTTATCTTTGTTTCCAAGCTCCTTTCTAATAGTTGCATAGCTCAGAAATGCTTTTTCTGGCATCTCACAGAGTCAAATTCTATCCCATTCTTTGCCTTTCTTTGTCCCTGAAGTTCTGTTGTTTCCTTGGATGTTAGCCATTCTCCCATAATCCTCCACACTTCATAAAGCAACAGAGTCAGCATTACACCCAGAGTGTCCCACTCAGATCCCAGAGCTCTCAGTGGAGACATGTCCATCTGTTAGGGATGAAGGCTGATTTTATTACAGTTACCTGGCTTGGAAAGAAATGTGCTGTTTCTTACAATGTATTAAATTATCTTCCTAGCTCTGAACCCCAATAACATCTTTCATAAATCAAGCAAACTATAAAACCTTTAACATTCTTGCTTTCCCTTTTTTCTAGGGAAGTAACAAAAACCTGTCTGAAACCTTCAATACCTTGAGAGATCTCAAAAAACTTCACATAAACCTTAAACCAGTACACAAGGATACACATAATACTGGAAGTTCAAGAATGAGTCCACATCTACTGCAATTACAACAAAAAAAAAGGTCGTGTAAAGTACTGTAATTAAATGTTCAAAGTAAGCAGATTTTGTTAAAAGTGGTAGAGACAATAGAAACAAAAGTGCATTAAATACATGTCACAATAAAAAATAGCATCATTTAATATTTTAGCACCCTCTCATGAAACTACTACTTTATTATTGATAACTATAACATAGATACTTTTTCATGACACATCTTTCATAACCCTTCACTTTAAGTTCTACTTTATAACAATCCAACCTTTAAATCACCAATTTAATCCCAAGAAATTAAATAAACACTTTGGAATAGGAAAATTCACATGAATATGATGCTGAGGTTACCTGAATGAATATATCCTTGAGAATATACCAGATACAGTAGAGATACCAAAAAAATAAATGTAAAGAAGCAAATAATTTTTTTAAATCCCAAACAATAAGGGGAAAAAAATAATGAAGACAAAACACAAAAAAAACCCACAATCCTGAAAATAAACAGTACAGAATTTGCCTTACAAAGCAAATTCTTTCTTAGACTTCTTTTGTGTTTGATTTAGTGTCTGGTTTTCCTCAGAGAAAAAGTTTCCGGAAGAAATTTTAAGACAAACTCTTTTCCTAGACCTCCACTCTGAATGCAGTCCCTCTAAACCCTGTTTCTAGGACTGAGATTTGAGAGTAGGTCACTGTTTAGCACAAAAGGTTCAATTAAGCTGCACCAAATAGATAGTGATTTAAAAGCAAGTCTCAGTCCTAAACATTTCAGTAATAGTAAGGGTGGAAAAGGAGTGCTGTGTTCCCACAGGATAAGAACCCAGATGTGCTGTACCCTCGTGTAAGTCGTCTCAATTGGTTTATAAGTTATTCTAGGCACGTTTCTTATTTGAAAATGATCCATTCCCTGTTCTTGGATATACAAATTAAGAGATTGCTCTTTAGCAAATCTTAACTCTGCAACCCGTAAGGACCAAGCCATAACATAAAACATAAATCAAAACCACTTTTTTCTTAACTAAGTGACCTACTGTACTTACTGAACCTGGCTTAGCCATCCACATAGGACATTCTGCATTCTGTATTCTGAACTGCCTTTCCAGTGACCTCCAAGAGGGGCGATTTCACAGCAGCAATCCAATTCAAAAGTGATGAAAGTCTGAATAAGCCAGTGAAGGCAACAAGCAGAAGTTATAGCTCTATCTCTGAGAAGACAAACACTGCTTGTCAATGCCATCTAAGTACTCAATATCACACATGGAACCCAGAGAAGCCCTGGCTTGCAAACTGATTTGTGTCAGTAAGTGCATGTCTACACAGCACAGTGCAGCTAGGAAGAGCTATGAAGCCAGAAGACCTAGTATGAGTACAAAAATAGTCCAGCTGTCTTAGTATTGATCTATACCAATTAGACCAACTGAAATGTAAAATAGAGCTCAGGAACATGAGTTGTTGATGAACCTAGAATCACACCTGATAATCAAGCTGTCTTATTCAACAGTAGTATAGGTAATTTTGTAGACTGCTGCACTGTGCTGTATCAATATAAACTAATAATAAAGAAAAATACAACTTTGCCACAGTTTCTACTTACTTCAGTTTTAGGCAAGCTGAATTTCAGCTAACTCTTAACTTTACACTTTCTCCTGCTAGTTTTTTTTCTAAATTATCTTAACACGACAATGCATTACAAAAAAGTTCCAAACGAGCTTGCAATGGATTTTAAAAGTAAATTACTCCTGTCCTTTCCCTCCTTTCTTGTCTTTTTCTCTCTTACTCCATCTCTTTTCTCCCTGTTCCTCACTCTGCTTTACAGAAAAAGTTTTTAATCAAATTAACTTATAATGAGAAATGTGAAAATATACTAAGAGGTCCTGGGACTGTTCACATGAAACAACACCTTTTAGATTCGAAATGGGCTGTTTACAAGTGTTATGCTTTACGGATGCAAAGTTATCACACAGAAAGTTTCAGTTGCTCATTATATCCTGTTGAAAAACAATTACTTGCTGAGCTGCCTACTGGTTTTGTGAGGCTGGGGTTGTGTTTGTTTGTTTATTTTTAATAAGAAAGTAACCAAAAGTTCTAGGGAATCTGTCCTCATTGCACTAACTTTAAAAAGAATTTGAACTCCCTTATTCTATAATCAGAAACTTTCTATTTAAAGACATATGATCCTAGACCATATGAGGCACAAATAACTCAAACCACAAATGTTGTCCTAATTGGCAAGAAGGACAAGTCTTTCTAGGAATTTGAGATTAAAAGCATATGTTGTACAGAGTATCTGACACTTTCAGAAATTACTTATGCAGTGCACACCTCTGCGTTTCATTTTTGTGTATCTCTGTAGTATAATACTGAGCACTGGAAAATGCTTTATAAAAATGAAAATGCAATTGTCTGACCAATAAAAGATATTCCTATATGTAATCCCAGTAATAGATTTTTAAACCCTTACCACTGCTACAATATTTTGTATTCATAGTTATTATCTTGTCCACTTCCAAACCCTGAAAGGTTAGATTATTTAAAGATTTGTTAGCTGTGAAATACTTAAAAAAAGCAAAGTATTAAACTCAAAGCTAATTGAAAAATAGCATTTTATCAGATTCTCCTTTGATATTATCTTGTAATGATTGTACTTAAGGTACTCACAATACTTCAATAAATAGTGAAATTAAAAATATAACATCTTTAGGGCTTTTCAGAGATTGTGGCTGTTAACAATTTATACTGCCTTTTTTTAAAAAACATTATTTTCTTATATTTCCCACAATGCTTCACAGCAGAAGCAAACAGAAACTGAATGATTACCCCAAAGTGTGCTAGATGAACTGGAAAAAGTCTATTCAAACAAAGCTCATTAGTTTTGATACCTCCAGGGCTATGACAAATTAAGCGGCTGGTGAATATGCTTGCAGACAAAAGGATGATGCAAAATCTAGGGCTTGTGCTAGGCATTGTGTCAATAAATTCTACTGAAAAAGGTAAAAATTACAATTGAAGCTAAAATGGAATCCCTTCAAGGAACATGTAGAAAATAGATCATCCCTTTTCTTAAATACATTTATGAATGATTGTGCTATAAATAATAAAGGGCTTGCTTATTGGCTATTTTGAATGTACATTCTGATGGGCCAGTCCTAGCCTCCAAAATTTTATTCTAGAGCTAGATTTTACTACATACAGAGAGTCTAGGCAGACTCTCTGAATTCCCTTGCCGTGTTAAAAATTTAACTGTACCACAACCACTGTAAGTTTGAACCATTTATTGCAACATCCATTCCAGAACTGAACGCAGCCACCATCAAAATTATGACTGTATCTTTGGAACTCAACAGTGAAAATGCACAAGTAGCTATGAAATTACTTGGTGGATTTGGCTCTCCTCCTAGTGAATAGGTGACTAAACTACACACATCATCAAACCGGAAGCCCAATCGATCAGCTCAGAAAAGACAGAAAGAACAAATCCATTCCTTTGTCATAAGGTGACCCTACTTTGTCATCACTGAGCCATTCTGGTGACCTGATTTTTGTCTGCTCTTTGTGGTACTTACACTGTATGTGTTCTGAGGCAAAGTGAAGAATTTGAAGGACAGTAATAAAACTAAGATTCTTTGAAGGCACTACAAGCTTAACATTGACGCATGTTCCATTGGTTCTAATAGAATAGGACTTGAACTTCTCTAAATTATAATTAATTCTTAGTATTTGCTCTTTAATCTGCAAAATGCTTTCTGATGCAAACCCTCTTCCTCTCGTGACCTAGTTTGTTACTGCCAGTCTTGACAACTGAGCTAACATACAGGTGGTGTGCCATGAAATTGTGCAACTGCATCTATACCTAATTTTGCTGATCACATGACATAAATGCTCTCCTACAGCTACACAGTATTTCACATTGATACCAAAGTTTCAGTAGTCAAGATCTGACCTATAACAGAAGCCTTATTTCTACATTTTGCAGTCAGCAAGCCATTTCCTCAGAAGAGTCTGTACCTTAAAACTTCTACAGAGTAAGAAATGGAAGCTGGATTCACTTCCCTTTATGCCACCAAGAATTCAAAGTCAGTTCACAGCCTAACTAATCCAAGTTGCTACTTAACTTAGATTATTGCTTTTGAGATTCAGCTTCTCTTCTGACAAAGCCTAATTTTGCAAGCTTTCAGAGAACATTACAGAACTGCTTTTCACATCTGATGGATAGTCAAGAAGTATATTTGACCAAAAAGGCCAATTTTCCTCTCCATAAACTCAATTACACCTGTTACCAGTCAGGAAAGAAAATAGTCCTTGTACACTTCTGCTGTGTATTTCCTATATACACCAAATTTTGAAAACATCTTTGAAAATTCTTTTTAAAATGCATTATCAATTTTTTTAAATAAAAATTCACGGAAAATATTACTGATATAAATTATAACGAGAAATATTTATTAAAATATAGCAAAATATGCAACCGTATTTTCTCTGAGTCCTTGCAAGAATGTGTTTCCACATTTAAGGTCAATTTTGTTACTTGATATCAATTTTAAAAGATGGTATATTTTCCTAGATAGCATAGTTTCCAAAGGAAAGAATAAATCGCAAAGGGATGTTATACACAAAATTGTTCTGCCAGAAACTAAGCAGGAAATTATAGTTGTAGCTTTCTGCATGTGTGAACAAACTTAAAGTACCAAGACAAACTATTACCCAAAGATGTAAATTTCTTGGGCAGAAGTGGGGGTGGAGGAGGGGGTGGGAGGGAGCAGGACACTGAAGGGGAAATCCATTTCAGTTTCTCAATAAATGAGGAGCCAGCTCTGTATATCTTAATTATTAGTTCCAAAGTGATTCTATAAAGAAGTTTTCTACCTTGTACCACTGGCAATAGGAGGAAATTACATGCAGGAAAGCCTGTTGGTTTGGTGGCTTTCAGTAAAGAAGACACTTTAAATAACAAAGCCATATAGAAATGTGCTCTAACAGCATCAGATTGGTAGGCAAGATAGTGCTGGCCTTTGAGACAAAAGCTGTATGCAAGAGAATTACCAACATATCTATAACTGAGTCAAAAAGTCTCGTGAAGAGGTGGCATCATGATAAACTCGGCAGCCTCTGGAATGCAGACTTTTCCTTACTGCCTACAATTTGCTAAGAGTAGAACCTTATGACCAGGATTCCTTTTGCAAATAAACTCATGTTATTCTCTTCCAAGCGTCACTCTCATGTCCCTTATTTGTGTGCAAGGTAATGAAGTAGCTGTCTTCTGGACTCAGCAGAAGTCATTCATTTTACAGGCAACAAAAGGAAAGCTTGTTAGTAAAATACCAGGTTAAAGGAAACACGAAGCTCTCAATCACAGAACAAGCAGATGCTCTTTGCCCAATTGTTCTTGATTTGCGCAGCTTTAGCTGGGGCTACAACACATGACTAGCAATAGGATTCTCATCTAAACCCTTGATTTGATGAAGAACCAAGTAAAGAGTGATTGCTGGGGCCAGTATTGTTACCGTACATTTCTGAAAGAGTACTGTATTTCCCAGAGTGTACCAGCCCAGAGTCCTCTCACAACACTACTATCCTGTAGCAAGTTATCACTCTTCTGCCTGTACCACCAAGAGTTTTCCCTTACAAGTTATGGAATATCTGTAACTTTTTGCAAAATAGAGATCTTTTAACAGGCAGTTCACTGGATAATAAAGGTTGGCCAGTAAATATAACATATGAAACAATGTAAGTTACTTGGTAAGAAATACCCAAATTATTCCACAACTTCTTTAGTCAGAATTAATTGTTAATTAACTATGTTAGGAGTTATTAACTATGTTAGGAGTTATTAACTAATTGTTATTAACTATGTTAAGATGTACATGAACCTATGGAGGGGGAGGAGGGGAAAATAAACCATGCCTTTACCTTGACTTTTAGTTCTACCTTAGAATTACAATCCAAGAACTTTGGATATAAAAAATAAATGGCTGAATACAAGCTGCTCACTCTTCATATATGTCTAACCTAACTTAGGTTCCTCTTGAATGCTAAGCCAGAATTCAAGCCTTTGAAAAGTATCGAACTGAACAAAATCCTTATACTTGTAGCAGAAATAACTAAGTACTAGTGCTGTAATGCTTGAAGCACACAAACCAGGACAGTAAAGCAGGGGAAGTTGGAGGTGTGCAAGGGAGATATCAAAATTGCTGTTATTCTCAAAAACAAGTATATTGTGAAAAAATAAACCTACAGAAGTCTAGATATATGGCAACTAGATGTGGGACAACTAAGTGGAGCAAAAGAATCAGTTTGCAACATACACCACTATCTGAAATAGAGGAAAAAAAATCTTTTACATTCAATCTTAAAAGTCAAAACAGAGTTTACCATTTTCTCTATCCACATTTTTTATTTGTAAGCATTCAAGATATAACTTTGATGGTTCTAGCATAATCTTCTGGTGCCAAGGACTGGCCCATTCAAATATTTGTTTCATTAAGTATATTAAAGCAATTCTCATGGTCCATAAAAAAAAACCACAACCAAGCTTGAGATGTGTCTGTTGCACACCTTGTCTTAGCTGACTCCTAGCCCCAGTAGACAAATTACACTTCCTCCTCCATAAACAATGTAAATAAACTCAGTTGTTAACCTTGACAGCTTCCAGATCACAGAAGTCAGGAAGTTCAATGATTATAGCTCTTAATTCTGCAGGGCCTTACCCAGGAAACTGCATTGCAATAGTTTCTCTCTATTCTTAAAAGATAAAAAGAGTTGACCTACTGAGATTTAAACCTATAGTTTTGCTTTTAGTTGAAATATATAGAACAGAGTTCTGTCACGGAACTATTAAGAAAGATATCTCAGGACTTGAGAGTTCTGAGAAATCACCTGTCTCTCTAAATTATTCTTTTGGTTATCCACATACTACTGAGTTGAGCTACCATTTTTGTATCTATTGTGCAATTCCTTTCTTATCGTATTTCATTCTTCAAAACTCTATTGTCAACCACTTCATTATCTTCATTATAATCACTGTCAAGAGTGGAAAGCATGAAAGGCTTCAACTAACATCTTCCTGAACCAAACCCTTTTGTGCTTCGTAAGTCGCTAGTGATCTCACATACCATATCTAGGCTCAAGCAGTGAAATATCAAGAGCATAATTCTTGCAAATTTTTGAGTATCATAAAGTCTTACTGTGCATATCATCCAGACTGTTGTGATGTTGCTTCTGTCTTTTGATATGGCAATCAACAAACGTTTATATCCACATGTATAAAAGACATGAATAAAAGACATGAATAAAAGATGAAAAACAAATACAACTACACAGTCAGAAAAGAAGATCTGATACATATAAGCATTTAGGCTATAAAGGGGATTTTTTCCTATATCACTCTGCCTAGTCCATCCAATCAAAGACAAAATTCAGTTGAAAGAGTGACTGCATCATTTTTCCCAAGACACATTTATCATCAGAACGAAATTCAAGTAGGCTCCTTTTTTTAATCCCAAGGTGATTTATGGCAATATTTCATGTTCCTAACCAAGAAGCACAAGAAAACTTTTGGGGAGACAAGACTTTTTCACTGGATAAGTAACAATGCTGTCACAAGCAAAGTTATACACAGACATTAGAAGTAAAATAAGGTTCGTCTCTGACTGCAGCCCCAATCTTCCCTTTCAGTCCATGTTTGTAAAGTGTTAAGCAATGAATCAACAAAGGTGCTGCAGAGCAAGTCATTCATGCATGCCAGCATTGCTATGCAAATCTTCACAAAATTAAGGATGTAGAGTAGAATAAGTGTTGGACAGCAAGAGATCACAATGGAACAAGATCTCTTTCAGGAAGTACATAAATTGACTTCATAGAATTCCAAGCTGACTCTCTAACCGCTTTATGTGCCCCTTCCTTTCCAATCTGTCCTGTTGACATTTAACCTGAAGTTGCTTAATAATCCATGCTATTCACTTTAAAAACATACAGTGAAAAGTAACAGATAGAGCATAGTCTGTTGTAAAGGCATCTCTGTTTCCTGAACTAGGAAAAGAAGCTAACAGGACAATATTATCCAAAGATTCTTACCAAAGGAAGTGTAATATATAAATAAAGGAGGGTTTTTTTCAGCAATTCACATAATGAAATAAAGACCACTCTTTGCAGGAGGATGTTATATGTAAAATCTCAAAAAAAAATCTATTTGAAGTGATGTGTTTTTCATGAAGAATATATTTTACATGTCACATACTACCAGTAGTTAGCTTCTGTGGTGGGTAAATCTAGAATGTCATGGTGCCGAATGCAAAAAAAACCCACTTTGTGATTGAGAAAAATCACAAGGTGAGGCTTATTCCTACAGCTACCAAGGCTCTTCCTGAATAACAGAATACAATTTATGAACCTTATCAGAAAAAAAAGAAATTGTATTTCAGAAGAAAGACACACTGTTTCACTGGAAAAAAAAGACTCAACCAAACAAGAAATGGAATTATGAGATACCCATTTGTTACACTCTCATGCCAGACAAATCTGTCTTCAGATAGTTTTTGCATGATCTCAGTTGCTGAACAAAGATAAAATGGCATGAAAACTCCTCCTACAGGCATTGCAACTGAAGTTCACCTTCACATTGATGACATTTTTTTGTTTTCTTTTTTGCAAAACCATACAAAGATAATGTCATCTGTTCTGATACTGCCAATTCAAAACAGGACTTGCTTGAGAATTGCAGAGTAGAGACCTGCCAGATAAAACTGATACTGGTGATTTTTCTCACAGAAATTCTTCACATGAATAAAGATAATCTTTTTAAAATGGAGACTAGGTGTAAATACTGGAAGCATTCTGAGATGAAAAAAAGAGACAGGATAAACTCTTATATTTCTCTTAAAAGGAACTACTTTGTCAAGATTTTCACTTTCAGTCTTTCACTATCATGAAGAACAAGGAGAAACTCTAAAAAGTCCAGCAGATGTTGGCCATAAAGGTTAGGTGGAAGCTGTGACTCCCAGATTGAAATAATATCTAAAATTACTCTTTTTTTTACTATTCAAATGCAAAATGCTGATTCTAATTAAACAGTAATATTTTCTAGGTATATATGTTTAGATACTATGTGTCACATTATTGAAAAGTAAAATAAGTACCTGCAAAACTTCTCTGATATCCTCCATTTCCCTCTTCTTCTCCAAAGACCAAAAAGACTGAAAATAAAATAGCAGGTATAATAAAAGAAGAGAAAGTGATATGTGAGTCCAAATTCAGTTGGTCAGACCTTTCCAGTATAACCATTAGAATGATAAAATAAAAGGGATTTTTTTTCAGGCTCCTTGTAGTGGTTTGTGTGGCCAGGTTTTTGAGAATAAGCACCAGCAAAGATGGTCTGCGATGAACTGACCATAACCCCTATTCCTAATCCCTCTGTGCTGCTGGGAGGAGGAGGGAGAAACCTAGGAAGAAGGGAGGAGTGGGGGAAGGTGTTTTAAGATTTGGGGTTTGATTTCTAATTTCCCTATTCTGTTTCAATTGTTCATAAATAAATCAAACCATTACTCCCCAAGCTGAATCTGGTTTGCCCATGAAGGTTAATTGCTGAGTGATCTCCCTGTCCTTAGCTCAGCTCATGAGCTCATTGTTATATTTCTCTCTCTCCTGTCCATTTGGGGAGTGACCTGGTGGACACTTAGCACCTAGACAGGGCTAAACCACCACACTCCTTAAGCAAGGATATTTTCGTATGTTGATATCTGCGTAATACAATGAGATCCTGGTCTTTGAATAGAGTCCTTGGGCAGTTTCACAGTGAAAATAATTATGTGAACATACAGAAAAGACTGTATAAAGATAAGGTTAAGGTCTGACAAAGGGCTGTGTAAACGAAAAGAAACTAGGAGGGAAAAGGCACACTGGCACAAGTCAGTGACCTTTTATCATTACATGTTTCATTCAGTAGTTCAGGCATTTTTTCACTGGACTCTAGGAATTAGAATAATTAATTTTATTATTTCTGGTCCTTAGTACCACAATTTTGTTAAAAGAAATCTGGTTTTCAGCAACTACTGAGGCAATAAGATGGAAGAAATTCTTAAACAACCTCTTAGATCCCAAGAGGCCTCTGTCCACTCCAAAACCATCTATAATCTGCAATGCGTCTTTTCTGCTTCATCTAACTGCTTATGCTTGTAACTATATAAACTCTGCATCTGTTTAGTATTACACTGCTATGGTAACCTTAAGAAAGGACATTACAAGGGAGCATTACGTCTATAGTAACAATATCTTACACTTCATGTTTATGTCATGTCTAAATGCAAGAATTCCTTCCAGACCTTTTCTAAAAGGAAAAAAGAGTAACTGACTTCACCATACAATTCCACCTTTAACAGTTATTGAAGCATTCTGTATGTACATCCCAAAGATATTAATCTTCTGATACATTCCAAAGATTGATAAATGCATCTTTTAAGTCCAACTGTTGATACATGCAAAAGTGATTTCTGGTTTGCTGTTTCACTTGTATGTGCCTGTTGATCTACACTATATTCATTACTATTATGCAGCTTCTGGTCTGAATGATATATATTTGACTCAAAGAGCACAAAGTTTATGACACTGGTACATTTGAAACTATACCTCAACCAGAACATTAAAAACATGCATTAAAAAAAAATACGTTGAGTGGAAATACTGCCATAAAACCCTGATTTTAACAAATTAATAGCATGGTCTTCAAAGCATTGAATACATGGACAACAGTTCTGTGACTTATTTTTTTTTTCCCAAGGATAGAACTCCCAACATTACAAATTTTAGTCTAAAGAGGAAATAAGAAAAATTCATGTACCATTGTAGCAATCTAAAGCTCTTTTCTAACCTCATTTATACTCTACATAACTCACAACTTAAATTATGGATGCATACAGTGTCATAATCCATCCTTCATTTAAATTGTCAATAATGAAGTTTTTCTCTTCTGGAATACACGACCTCTCAGTAAGTCCATTGGGTATAATCAAGGTTTTGAGAGTTACAGAGACGACCATGGGAATATTAGTTCAAGTTTTATTTGGGTTGCTTGGTTGGGGTACTTTTTTTAATATCTAGGCTGCCAGGAATTAACACCAGAAGAGATACATCAGGCCATCTTGTTTCCATTCTGTTAATATTGTTCCTATTGAGCTAATATAAATTATTCTTAACAGATTCTTTTTCCTTGCATTGAGTGCAAGCTACATTTAAATGCTTCATGATGGAACTTCTGTCACAAGTTACACTAGTTGCACATTTTTCCCTCTAAGCTTGCTCTTAACATCTCAGCAATGCTGTGTACACCAGTTAGCAGCCTCAAGCAGCTTTAAGTTGAGAAACAAAACCTAGGCAGCAAATTGTCACAGTCAGTGACGATGACAGTACAACAAGGTTTTTCTGCATCGTATATCATGCATAAAGAGTTTTCAACATCTGTCTACTACTGCTACAAGTTCACCTTTTTCCTCAAGAATACAGTTGAAAATGCTGCATTTGAAACTAAAGGAGCCTTTATCAAAAAATCCAGAAGTATTAACATGCCATATTTTACACTATTTGCACATTCAGAATACAACGGAGATGTTCTCATCTTACTGCTGTGTTTGAAATCTATTTGTATGCCTAGGACTCAACTGTGATGATCCTATTTGGTTGAGGGGGTAATATTATTATTACTAGTATCATTAGTATTACTACTACTACAATCACATAAGGAATCCTACATTTAATGAAATTTCAGTCTGTCCAGATGAAAATAAAGATCTTGGATTAACTCATTCACAAAAGAAGTTCTCTATTTCAGGTCAATATACAGTTATTTACATGGTCTATTAACATATACTTTTAAAACTGAAGCTATTTTGGGTGCAAATTTTACAGAAAATATAATTCTGAGGTTCCATGATTTTGTTTTACTCTTGCCTAAATAACTATGATTTACATTCCACATTTTTTCTCTCTATATTTTACATAGAGAAGTGCGGTACAGCAAACCCAATATTGTACTTAATGGAAAATGTAGCAAAGATTAGGTTTGTTTAGTTCTCCTTCCCAAAAATAGTTTAGAAACATATGTCCCAAGAGCTATGCAAAATAATTTAATCAAGCTTATATTAATGAGTTACAGGATGTATTAAATATTTTTATCTATGTGGATTTTTTTAAGTTTAGTATTTTCTTGTTGGTTGGAAACGGCTGGACTGCATGATCTCTAAAGATCCCTTCCAACCCCTACCATTCTACGATTCCTTTTCTTTTAAATCTTTTTGCATTATGGCCTTACTAGCCAACAGTTATGTACTTGCACCATCTACTAGTGTAAAAAGGAGTCGTTACTAGTATAAGTGATTTTTCTTTAGCAACTAGAAGTCATATTAGGAAAAGGGGTGTGTGTATACATATATATATATATATATATATACATACACACACATCTCTGTGTAGGTATCCACTTTACAAAATTTATGACTATTTCAGCTATACTTTCTCAGATAGACTACCCATATTCACTCAGACTACTTACATTGGTGCAAAATAGAAAATGACACTTTGTGACCCAAAAGGATCAGAAAAAAACCAAAATCTACTAAGTTTTGCATACCAATCTCTAGAACCTAACCATAATCCTTTAACAAACATGTAGTACGGATGTAGTTCTTCCACAATAATTTAATTACTTCTAATACTGTATTCTTTTCAAATAGATCAAGGTTGTAATATATTTTAAATATAAGGTAGATTTTGCTCTCTGATATTTCCATTCATTTTTTTCCAACAGTTTTTATTTTCAATTTTGCAACACTGTAATTCCTGTCAAATAAGAATGAACTGATACTCATCTGTCATCCAAATCACAACGTGACACTGTCTGTTCATAATAAAATTCAGTTCTTACATGTAAAATGCATACAAAGGGCTCTATTTAGCATCAGCTGCAGTGATTTTAGCTGCAAGATTCATAGTTGCTTCATGTCACAATAAGAAAAAGAATGTAAAAATTTAAGAGCTAGAGCTCTGTTTCAAAGCATTCAAGCAGATGATTAAGTACACAAATAATCCCACACTATTCATTAACTTTAAGCATGCAAGTTTTCCCAAAAGTATATTTAAGTAGTTTACTGAATCATGGCCTCTAAGTTTATTTGCAAGAGATAGTTCAAGAAAGTTTGGGAAATTTTACAGGAATTACTATAGCACACATTTTGAGATCTACATGTCTAAAATTAGTCTCTAAACCCATAATTAGGCATCAAAATACAGCTGTAATATCTTCAACTGTTCAGTATATGTTCAGACTGTACATTACAACCTCAGAGGAACTTAAGCTTTAGTTAAGCTTGCATTTAAATTATTGAAGTGTCAAGCTGGGGCCCTTGCTGCCTGCCCTCTAGGTTTTTAAACCTATTATACCAAGAAATCTCCAGACAGCACAACACAGCAATTCAGTATGAATGGGCTAACGTAAGGTTACTTGATCTCACAGTGCACTTCATTCGTACGTTACCAGCTTCTGAATTTCATGTTACCACACTGTTGCCACATGCATCACCTGGACAACATAATTTTTTTCTAACCTCACCAATACTCATCTTTTCACAAGTTGTCAAAAGAAAAAAAGCACAAAGCACTCAAGCAATAAGAAAACCCACAAATTCTCTGAAGAGTTTTATGTTGTTAACAGCAGCTAAAACTTAGCAGCAACACAACTAACTATGGGTATTATAAAACAGAAAGAATTTAAACTACACAGATTGCAGTGACAAGTTCGTAGTAACAATAAGGGAGTTTTCAGTAATCATAATAAAGGCATGTAATGTAACACTGAATTTCCCCTCCTTCCTTTAGNATCTATGTGGATTTTTTTAAGTTTAGTATTTTCTTGTTGGTTGGAAACGGCTGGACTGCATGATCTCTAAAGATCCCTTCCAACCCCTACCATTCTACGATTCCTTTTCTTTTAAATCTTTTTGCATTATGGCCTTACTAGCCAACAGTTATGTACTTGCACCATCTACTAGTGTAAAAAGGAGTCGTTACTAGTATAAGTGATTTTTCTTTAGCAACTAGAAGTCATATTAGGAAAAGGGGTGTGTGTATACATATATATATATATATATATATATACATACACACACATCTCTGTGTAGGTATCCACTTTACAAAATTTATGACTATTTTAGCTATACTTTCTCAGATAGACTACCCATATTCACTCAGACTACTTACATTGGTGCAAAATAGAAAATGACACTTTGTGACCCAAAAGGATCAGAAAAAAACCAAAATCTACTAAGTTTTGCATACCAATCTCTAGAACCTAACCATAATCCTTTAACAAACATGTAGTACGGATGTAGTTCTTCCACAATAATTTAATTACTTCTAATACTGTATTCTTTTCAAATAGATCAAGGTTGTAATATATTTTAAATATAAGGTAGATTTTGCTCTCTGATATTTCCATTCATTTTTTTCCAACAGTTTTTATTTTCAATTTTGCAACACTGTAATTCCTGTCAGATAAGAATGAACTGATACTCATCTGTCATCCAAATCACAACGTGACACTGTCTGTTCATAATAAAATTCAGTTCTTACATGTAAAATGCATACAAAGGGCTCTATTTAGCATCAGCTGCAGTGATTTTAGCTGCAAGATTCATAGTTGCTTCATGTCACAATAAGAAAAAGAATGTAAAAATTTAAGAGCTAGAGCTCTGTTTCAAAGCATTCAAGCAGATGATTAAGTACACAAATAATCCCACACTATTCATTAACTTTAAGCATGCAAGTTTTCCCAAAAGTATATTTAAGTAGTTTACTGAATCATGGCCTCTAAGTTTATTTGCAAGAGATAGTTCAAGAAAGTTTGGGAAATTTTACAGGAATTACTATAGCACACATTTTGAGATCTACATGTCTAAAATTAGTCTCTAAACCCATAATTAGGCATCAAAATACAGCTGTAATATCTTCAACTGTTCAGTATATGTTCAGACTGTACATTACAACCTCAGAGGAACTTAAGCTTTAGTTAAGCTTGCATTTAAATTATTGAAGTGTCAAGCTGGGGCCCTTGCTGCCTGCCCTCTAGGTTTTTAAACCTATTATACCAAGAAATCTCCAGACAGCACAACACAGCAATTCAGTATGAATGGGCTAACGTAAGGTTACTTGATCTCACAGTGCACTTCATTCGTACGTTACCAGCTTCTGAATTTCATGTTACCACACTGTTGCCACATGCATCACCTGGACAACATAATTTTTTTCTAACCTCACCAATACTCATCTTTTCACAAGTTGTCAAAAGAAAAAAAGCACAAAGCACTCAAGCAATAAGAAAACCCACAAATTCTCTGAAGAGTTTTATGTTGTTAACAGCAGCTAAAACTTAGCAGCAACACAACTAACTATGGGTATTATAAAACAGAAAGAATTTAAACTACACAGATTGCAGTGACAAGTTCGTAGTAACAATAAGGGAGTTTTCAGTAATCATAATAAAGGCATGTAATGTAACACTGAATTTTCCCTCCTTCCTTTAGTAAATGCAATGACATTTGCTCCCTCCTCTCCCACTACTGGCTATGTAAATACCATCCTTTTGAATTCAGTCAGGACTCTATTAACAGCAATTAGCTGAAGCTGCCAGAGCACCAGATGTGGCAAATAACCAGGTACTTTGTAATGCCTTTTTGGATGGCATTTATCATTAGCAGTAACCACAGTGGTCTGCCATAGATACCTAACTTCTCTGATCTAGAGACTAGATCTAATAATAATTTACAAACAGACAGAATTAATCTAACTTAAATTTTAGTTATTTTAGCATGAGGTATTCAAATCTCAGTTAAGCAGACCGACAGACTAGTCAATGGAGAAAAATGGGTGTCAGGAAACAATTACCTGTTTTTACATCTGCTTTAGGCATTCCTAGGGCATGGCTCCTATCTTATTTCTCCTGTAACTGTTACGTGTAGGTAAAGACCCAGTACCAGAGGCCATAATCTGTCTATATTGTACTCTGAATTATAAAACAAGTTACATTTTAATGTTAATTTATTAGACTTTAAATTTATACCCTTTTAGTAATGCTCATCCAAACTGGTTTTAGACTCAGCTCCAGCACGGTAAATTCTCATTGCTCCATGTTTACACCATTATTTGGCCCGCTCTGCCTAGAGAATGGGATGGCTCACACACCTTCCAGATACCACTCAGGTGTTAATTCTCTTATTTTTATTTAGGTGGAATATCTGCTTAGTTTGCATTATATGCTGTACATTTTTACCCAAAGACATATTGTAAGTAGTCACTAAATGAAATGTTGCAAATGTTAATATCTAGACTATGATATATATGGAGAAGAAAACATGCTAAACTAAAGGAAAAAATATTCCAGTCTGTGAAGTGTAACAAAAAAGGCCCATGATGACAGTTTCATCTGAAAACAGCAGACTGAGACATATTAAAATAGGTTTATTGTCTCCCTAATGAGGCAATGTATGTAAAGCCTCTATAATCAAAGTTACCAGGTAGTGTAAGCTTTGAAAAACGAGAAGAAAATCTACAGCTGATAATTAACAACTTCCTTCATTGTTGACTACATAGGAAAGAGAAGGGTGTTTTTACTACTGCTCTACTCTGCTTTATTGTACAATGCTACTGCTATCACAAGGTCTGAACCCAGTCTCAGAATACAGTAACTGCTTTATTTAAAAAAAAAAAACCCCTCCGGTGAGTTGCAGTTCAGCAGAACTACTTTTTGTACACTAAAATGATAATCTCATTTAGTTAGATAGAAATAGAATAATCTGTATAATTACAAGAAGTCATAAACTTTGAAGCTTAGCCATAGTGTCATGAAGAAATGAAGTTTTTTCTTATCCAAGGCTGTTTTCCCAGGCTAAGTAAAACTCATCTCTATGCAAACAAACACAAACTCTTAAATACTGGTTATCACACCTTAAACAGAAAATTATACCACATTGGAAAATTGTCTAGGTTAACACTCTAAGACGCAATGAGACCTGATGAGATGCACACAAGACTGCTAAGGGAGTTGGCTGATGTGCTTGCTAAGCTGCTTTCCATAATTTTAGGACAATCATGGAGGACAGGTGAGATGCTTGAGGACTGGAGAAAGGCCAATACCACTCCAGTCTTCAAAAAGGGGCAAAAAGGAGGACTCAGGAAACTACAGGCTGGTCAGTCTCACCTCCATCCCTGGAGAGGTGATGGAACAACTCATCCTCAATGTTGTTACTAAACATACAAAGGAAAAATGGTTATCAGGGGTCAACATGGATTCACTAAGGCGAAATCCTGTTTGATCAATCTGAACAGCCTTCTATGAGGGCATAACAGGCTGGCTAGATGAGGGGAGAGCAGTGAATGTCATCTGCCTTGACTTCAGCAAGGCTTTTGACACTGTCTCCCATAACGTTCTCATCAGAAAGCTCAGGCAGCGTGGCTTGGATGAATGGACGGTGAGGTTGATCGAGAGCTGGCTGAATGACAGAGCCCAGAGTGTGGTAATCAATGGCACAGAATCAAGCTGGAGGTCTGTGGCCAGGGGAGTTCCACAGGTTCTGGGGCCATTCTTGTTCAACATCTTCAAACTGGATGAGGAGACAGAGTAACCTTCAGCAAGTTCACTGATGACACCAAACTGGGAGGACTGGCTGATTCCCCAGAGGCTGTGCTGCCATTCAGCGGGATCTCAACCAGTTTGAGAGTTGGGGAGAGAGGAACCTCATGAGATTCAACAAGGACAAGTGCAGAGTCTTGCACCTTGGGAGGAACAATCACATGTACCAGTGCAGGCTGGGGGTGACTTGCTGGAGAGCAGCTCTGCAGAGAGGGACCTGGGAGTTCTGGTTGATAGTAAACTAACTATGAGCCAGCAATGTGCCCTCGTGGACTGAGGGAGGATCTCATTAATATTTACAAACATCTAAATGGTGAATGTCAGGAGGTTGGGGCATCATTTTTTTCTCTTGTATCTAATGACAGGACAACGGGTAATGGAAAGAAGTTGGAACACAAAAAGTTCCATTTAAATATAAGGAAAAACTTTTTTTTTTGTGAGGGTGATGAAGCTCTGGCACAGGCTGCCTGGGGAGGGTGTGGAGTCTCCTTCTCTGGAGGTTTTCAAAACCCACCTGTACATGTTCCTGTGTGACTTGATCTAGGTGGACTTCCTTTGGCAGGGGGGTTGGACTAGATGATTTCTAAAGCTCCCTTCCAACCCTACCATTCTGTGATTCTGTGATCTGTGAACTATCACAATGGATCCTTAGATATTTCCATATTTTGGGCCCTATCTAAATAGAAATACTATCTTGTAATCATATCTCTTCTCATTTGCACTTTCACAAACCAAGCTTCCTCATATTCATAATCCTGACTCATATCCATCACCATTTAGGAGCAAGTGTGTATCTTTCCAGGGCTTCATCATTCCATCTGTCCTGCTTGAGACTTCCTGAAGTACAGAAAAATTCCACTTAATAACACTTTTCCTCAAGAAAAACCAACAGCCCCGGATGCAATATGTGGAATATATACATTTAGAGCAGCATATGGAAAAGCAATATTTAAAATTACATCTTGTGTATTAAAAATATGCATGTGATTCAGAAAAAAAAAAAAAAAAGGAGGAAAACATCACCATTAGACTACAATCTGTCTGCAGACAATCAAAAATCAAAATTTAAGATTCAGAAATAGGCTCAGTTGAACAGAATATTCTGCATCAATTTACTCCTCTAAGTAAGGAGCTACATCCAAAGTACAAGAGGCCATCTGTACAGGAAAATATGTATGGGATACATTTAAAAAAACCCCAAAACAAAGCCCCCTAAGCTCCTACATTCCCTCCAGTTGGTCACTACATTTCTTTTCAACACAACATACTAAATACTACCTAGCAACATAGTGTCCCTAACTTGATATCAGACAGTTGATACATAAAGGATTCAGCATGATTAGCAGAACCTTTGCTTTACTGTTCTCTTCCCACTGCTACTGCCTGCACCACAAGCAAATCCAGTAATTAATTCTTGGTGTGGACAAATAGTTTTACAGCACAGTCCATTATTGGTTATTCTGTGATATTTGCAATGCTAGCTTTATGATTTTCCATTCAAATGATCCTTAGTTAATTTTTGTCCTCTGTAAATGAACCATAGCTTTTCACTCCCATCCTATTTGATAGGAGAAGATAAATAAATCTGTCACATCATCCATATTTTCTAAAAGTGTTTTTTCTAAATTTTTTTCTGTCAACATACAATTGTCCATTTTCTACATGAACAATGCATCTGATTGATTGCACTGTTTGTGGCAACACTGGAGAGGACTCTCAAACAATTTTAAATAAAGTATGTGGGGTTTTTTGGTTTGGCTTTTCAGTTTGTTGTTTTTGTAATGTTTCCATTTAAAAAAGCCAAATATTTCTCTGTCATACTTTGTGCCTGGATTTTCTAAACAGGACAATGAGAAAGTCTGATCAATAAACATTCCCCAATGAGAACTTATAAAACTTTTTCAAAATGCATACCCTGTTGTCATGGGCTCACATCTCTCAAAGTACATAGAAATTCATAGCCAGTAGGGAAATGAAATGCTGAGAAACAATGAAGTAAAAAACCCAAATAAACAAACCCGATCCCCCAGTTTTGTTTTAGAAATCAATCTTAGGGTCTACTGCAAAAAAATTTCAATATCTTTACTACAGTAACACTATCTCCCAGGTAAATACTCTAATTCCATTTTTTCTACTCAGTTTAGATGTCTCAAAAAATTCAAACTTCACATAAACATATGTATTCATCTTCATAATATTTTTAAGTAGCCAATTTCTTTCTGCTGTTGTGTTTTTTGTGGTAATCGAGTCAGAGTTAACATTCCAGGTAGCACTGTCTCCAAAGCTATCTAAAACTTTACTAGCACAAAGAAATTGCAAAGCAAGAAAAAGTTTAAATTATTGCAGAAATAAACCTAGAATATAAATGGTGCTATAAAACCCTACTTGTTTCAGCATCTTTTTTTTTTTTTTCTGGTAGTGCACCATCACTATCATGTGGCAATCATGTGGAAATCTATTCTTCAAAAAATGAGCTCTTAGCCACTGTTCAAGAACTAAAAAAAGTAGGGGTGTTGTTTCCAGATGGCCTAATGGCAATGGCTTTTCACAGATCAGCTGCAAAAGTTGTTTTTTTGTTCTCACTTTAGTGTAGTAAAATTCTAGACATGCCACAGTCAAGTTAATCTCAAAGAAAATAGATATAATGAATACAGAATAAGGGAACTTGTCCAAAGCATTACTTTTGCAAAAATGCTATATTAAAGTTCTGCGACTACCAAACCTCAATCTGTGGTGTGTTATATAGCTACAACGTCTACCAAAGCCAAGACCTCTTAAGACTAGGGCCAAATCCACATACATACAGATAAAATCTCATTGGTAGGATCACCATTTTTGTTAAACTGATCATAAGGTCAGTGTCTTTCCCAAGTCTGAGTTCTGCCCTGTGAAGGAGGACACTAGGAAAAGGATCACCATGGGTCTAATTCTAGCTTAGTAACCTGATATCACTCTCTGATACTCCCAGCATGTATTTGCCCACAAAACACCAGTCACAAACAGCACCCAATGAAACACTGAGCTCTCTCGTGTTCTTGAGCCATTTTTCCCTTCCTCAGCATAGATTCTGAATGCCTATATCTTTAAACTTGAGTGCATTCTGGTAACCATATCTCAAAAAAAAAAGGATTATAGAACTAAAAAGGGCACTGGAGACAAGAAACAAGGATAATCAGAAATATAAAAGTATAAGTCATAAATTGTCAGTTTGCAGAAACAGGGAGCACAAATTTGGGAAAATATAACCCTATTTTTGCTCTGCTACTTCCACTCTTTCTCTCTAAATCCTTCATTGGCCAATGTCACAAAAAGGACACTGTCCTAGAATGCTTTTGGTCTGCTGCAGAGTAGTTGTTCTTACGATCGTAAATTTGACGACAGGAGGGAGCACTAGGAAATTTCAGCTAGCAACAGACATCTCAAATCAGATCATTTAAATTCCCTGAGCAGTGAAATCACATTAGAGAATTTAGATCAAATATATCTAATGTTCCATAGATGTACGGAAATATAACATCCAAAATGTTTATTAGTTCAAAATTAGCAAACTAAGGTCAGTGCTTTAGAATTGAAACATCCTATGGAGAATATAAGCCTTTAACAAAACCTCGGAGTATGTTACATATTTTGATAGGCATTTTTAGACTCACATTCATGCCTATAACAAATGATGAATAAAAAAGACTCGTGGAGCTTTTTGACTTTAGTGGAAGCAGAATGAGTTAATCATACTAACACTTTGATGAAAAATCTCATCAAATAACTGTATAATAATAAATTACATCTAGAGAAAAACTGATTTAGTTCTTGTTAAACAGGAGCAACACCTGCACTGATAAGCAGAACTCCTCAGCACATCAGTGTTTTAATGCATTTAAAATACAAAACTGAAAATCCATTTTGGAAGCAAAAAGTAAAAACCCATTTTTCATATGTCCCAAAAAGCTAAACAAAAAAACCCTCATCTCATTTTCAGTTTAAAGTTTTCACTGCTTGAAACAAAATAATATTTTCCAGCAAATCATTAGTTATCATAAAGGAACTATATTTTTAAACATCTGAAACTCACTTGTAGCTCAGTATTTCAAGACCAAAGTTATTTAAGCCCTGAAAAGAATGTTTAAAAGTAATAATTAATTGTGAGAATAACTGCTTTGTATACTTTTAAAAAAAAGTCAAAATACAATTTGCCATTCTTATTAATTCTTTCTCTTTGCATTGTGATAGTTTTCAAATGTTCTTTAAAAAGAAAAAAAAAATCTATTAGAAGCACTCAATTAGTGAAATAAAAAATTTCATTTAATTCTTTAAATGAAACAACATCTCTAGAGTGTGTAGTGAGAAAAAATCCCCTTCACACAAAATTTAAACAAACAAACAAAAAACCCCACAAGAAATCAAAACAAAAAAAAACCTCCTAGATGTAATGTGGGTTTTTCCCTATGCAGCCTGCTTATGTACATGGTCGTTTGCTTAACTATAAAAGTATCAAATCCCAATGAAATCGTATCAATTGTTTCTCTAATTACATTATTACATACACTAAATCCCCGGTACTAAGGATGGTCACATAGAAAGATGCAGAAGTAGAAATACATTTCAGCTGAGAGATTCCTTCTCCTAAATACAGTTTCTTTACAAAAAGACTCACAGCATATAAATAAGTTCTGAATGTACCTGCAATATTTTCTAAATGTACCATCAGTATTTTCTAAAACAAAGTGCTAAGACAACATTTTATACCTGAGTCTAACCACTGATAAATTTAAGTAGTAAAAATTTCCTAGCAAAATGAAGGAAGCATAAAAGATGTTGAAAAATATCACACTTCTACAAAAGCAAAAGTCAGTTTAGAAGTACTTTGACCAAATAAGTCTCTCCAGAATACAGGAATGTTGAAACATCTTCTCAGTCTACTTGTGCGATCTACGTGATCACAGAAGCAGCACACCTCTGAAGACAAAGCAGAAGCCTCATTTTTAAATGCAGTTGCTTCCTTTCAGTACATCACAAGTTGCCTATTTTTTGCTTTCTCTCCTCTCAGAAATGCTATTTTAACTTCTTATCATAAAAATATATGATTCCAATGTTTATACTACGAGCTACATTTATCTTTAAGAGCAAGATGTTGAGTTTAGTTCTAATGATGAGAGAAGCCTTTAAAAAGCAAAACTCATCACAACTCATTATGTACCATAAAGGCCACAATTTAAGGATTCTGTAATTCAAATGACGATCATTTTAAAGTAGATTTATAGCAGAAAATAGTTAGATCCTTTGACTTCAGTTGTAATTTTCCATTTTGTAATTTAACACTCCTTTAGTTTATATTTTCACATTAAAAATATAGCATCTAAAAGTCCATCATTAAATACTTTTAATAAGTGCAATAAATAAATTTTACAGTATGCATAAATCTAAGAACAAAACACAGCTTAAATTGTTAATCTTACACTTTTTCTCATTAATTGCAATACATAAACATATGTTTTATACAAAGATATTTGCTACAAAATAAGTATAATAAATACAGTTTACCACATGTATTAATCTTAATAGTTACAAGCTGTTAATCTTATATATTAGGTAATAATTTGCAATAAATAATTGTTTATTATCTTGATGTTTGCTTGTCTTGGGTTTTAGCAATATGCAATAAAGAAATGCAATTTTGAATAATTTGATTGTAAGACTGCTGGGAAAATACTGTAAGTTATAATTAGCTGAGGGAGGATTTTGTTCACTAGATGAACTATAGAGATATAGTTCAATAACAAAAACATGCATTATTGCAACTATAAATAATTTAAAAAGTTAACTTCAGTTTCAAGCAATAAGAGATTTTTAAAACTTAAATGCAAATAAAATTAGGAAAATATTTCACATTCTTTAGTTGTTTTATCCTGTGTTCACTGAAAAAAGTAACAACAAAGAAACACTTCAGCATCTTTTAATTCTTTGCACATGAATACAACACACATATATATGTATAACTGTCTCTCACCATCAATATTTGCCTGTTCCAAAATGTGACACATTTATTCCAGCACCAAATTATCTTCCAGAATGTGTATATTATCATATTTATTAATCTTAATAGATATTGTTTTTCTTATACATAAAGGGTAATAATTTGTCGTAAATATTTGTTCATTGTCTTAGTATTTTCTACCTTTTCACCTTTGAATTTGGCAACATGTAATAAAGAAATGCAGTTTTGAATAATTCAACTGTAAGACTGTTGGTAAAACAGTAAATTCTAATTAGTTGAGAAAAGATTCCATTCACTTCAGAAGGAGAACTGCTGCTTTTCTTCAGTTACTTCAAAAGTTTATTTTTAAGCAAGTAAATGTTTTCTTTCAAATTAAGCAAATAGATACAGTTAAAGCACCTCAAGTGTATCACTTCTACAGAAACAAAAGGTCAGCTACAAATAATAAATTAAATGCATGTCCTGAAGCCTCAAGGTGCTTGGGTTGGGTGTCAAAAATAGGAGACCTCAGGTACCGTTTATCTGTGTACTATTTGACTGGTCAGCACACAGTATCCATTTTTATGCAACAGTGTAATTTTGTACTTTTTTTTTTCTATTTTACTCCTATACCCTACATAATGATAAACACAGAAGCCTGATCTGCCTAGAAGAAATATACCAAAAACCAAGGTAAAGCTTTTTGTCATTTCTGCTATCCACTGGCACACTGAGGACTGCAACACCTTTTAACCACCATCACACTAAAGCAGAACACACCTGTACTTTCTGTGATCTAGTATTCAATATTCATACCTATCAACCACACAGAACAATGTCTTCTTTCAAAAGTGAAAAACTTATCATGAAATCAGAATTCACAGAAGGTATTCTTAAAACAATGTTGGAATTTCATTCAACTCTGCTTTCAATGCAGTTTCACTCTATTGCTCTATTTCATTTCCCTGTAATCTGGCTCTGCTTCCAATCTGTAAACCATGCAAGTTAGATGAAAAGAAACTACATTACAAAGGCAAGCACTACAGTTGAAAAATAAAATCCATCAGTAGATCATATTATTTAATAATTTGTTTATTGCCAGTTATTACACATATACATACAGTATCTCTGAAAATTACCTACTGATAAACATTGCTGTGGGTAGTGGTATTTGTAAACCAATGCCACTTACTGTTAAGAATATAATATAGTTATGCAGTTATTAATGTTACTGTTATATGTAAATTTCAAACACTACACTATAATACTTGCTGTGCCACCAATTCACCTTGTACTATTATGTAAACATATTACTTACATTTTGTCTAAATCTTATCTAAAAATTATCACCAAACCACCAGCATTCACAGACATATATGAGATATGAAAGATGAACTTCTCAGTGATCAGAATCTGGTGTGTATCTATATATATTTACTTAAATCTGTGAAGTTGAAAGAATTAACTTACCTTTCTAGAAATTTTAACTGAATTAAATAATGGGGCATTCAACGTTGTAATTTAGTTTCATGAACTGTTATTGTTACCACACTGTAAAACAGTGGTGAAAGGAGAATTTATCTGTAGGCAAGCTTACACAAGTGTACTGATATGTACAAATTCTAAACTAACAGAAACCTGAAGAAAGCTGCTCAAAATTATTACAGGCTTAATCATTACAGAAGTTAAAACACATGAGGAAAACAACTAAGTGAAAAAAACAAAACAAAACACACATTCAGATTAAAATCTAACTCCCACTTGCCTTACTTACATGAAAAATCCCATCAATTTTAACAGCACTACTTGAATAAATAAAGCATGGAAGACAACAGGAGAAACATATGATGGGACTAAATTCAGAAACTCTTTACATTATATCCAGGAACAATTTTGATCTAGAACTCAGGAACTGGAATAAGACCGGTTCAGGTACTTAAATGAATTTGTACGCAGCATGTAACAGGAGAAATCAGAAATCGGTATCTTCTGTTCACTAAGGATAAAAGGAAAGTACCTTTAAAACAAAAGTGGGATTTTTACATGAGATGAGAGGCATTTGTTAAACAAAGAACTAAAGAAATCTGCTATTCAAATGAAACACTGTACTACAAAAACACAGCGAGACAAGCATTATTAGAGGCTTCACAGCAGATGGAAAAGCTACTTTGTTGTAGCCTAAAGATGTAAAATGCAATACCAGTCCCTAAGTGGCACTGGTACAACTGTGGAAATCATACAGCCAGATGAAGCACATAAATTTCCCATATGAACAATTGTTTTCATTTTCCTCCCATGCCACTAGATATTATAAGTGGAAAGTAAAACACAAGTAAATATGTTCATTCCACTCTTGTGATCGGTGATAAATGAAAGGCTGTTGAGCCTGACAAAGGTCAGCCATGGCCTCGCCGCAGCCCGCCGGTGCGCTGGGGTGCTGCGGGTGCGTGTGCCTATACTCCCACCCACAGGCCGCGGCTGGGATCGCTCCCGCCTGCTCCCGCCCCATCACGGTTCCTCTGTGCCACAACGCAAAAACGATTTTTCCTTCGGCCGTGTGTAGGGAAAAATGCAATACGGTCTGAGAATGGAGATGAAAACCAATCCATTCCTATAGATAAACCACAGCAAGGAAGCTGGAGTGACTGCTAAGGATCACAATCAGCTAAAAAATACCCCCAAAAATGTGGCAAGAGGATTTCAGTGTTATTTGCAGAGCCGATGCAAGATTTCACAACAATTAAAAAATACATTTTTTAAAGAAAATTATAAACATTAATGATAGAAAGTAAAAATTATAAATATTAGTATTTATTCAATTATCCCAAAAGATCTCTTTCTTTCACCTAGGTATTTACACTGCTACATATTTTCCTGAAGTTCTTAGTATCTCATCAATATCTGCCAGCTTCAAGTCCATGGCCAAATACTTTTCTCTACAATCCTAAAGAAATAGGAGGACTCACAGGTAAAAATCCTAAAACTAATAATTTTTTTGGTCTAATTCTACATCATGCTCATCTAATAGTACTCTATAACTGGAAAATCCTTGATCAATTGTGTTAGTCGAATTTCAGACATATTTTGAATATTTTATTACTATAACTAATTCCTAATCACTCAAAACTATTGTTAACAACAGCAGCAAAAGCAGGTGGCATTTAAAAAAATGTAATAGGCAGATTGGGTCAATGCCATTGGGACAACTAATTTCATGTTGTGAATCTAATACCATTCATTTCACAGTAGCATCTTTGCTACTAGAAAACCCCACACAACATTATTTTTTAAGAAAAGTTATCCATTACTTTAAAATTGTAAAAAAAAAAATGGGGGAAATGCTGCAACAAACTGAAAACTGCATTGATTGGAAAACAAATTATAAATGGGACTTTAAGAAATCTAAACATCTTGGAATTGCTAGATTTTTTTAAATTATCCATATCCCCATTTGCTTGTATGAAAAAATACCTTAAAATTCTTGTTTGTGATACAGGTAGAACTTTTTATTTAACAAAAAAAAAAAAAATCCAACAACAATACAAAAAGACAAACAAACCAAAAAAAAAACAACAACCCACACACAAAAATACACAACAGGAGAAGGATGGAGATATTCCAGAAGCAGCTAAGCCATCAAAAAAAACATAACACATGCAATTTTTGGAAGCAGCTGAGAATAAGATATATTTAAATCTAAAAATTAGTTTTATATTTTTCAATCACTTTATCACATAATGTGGAACATTGCTGCTCCTCTTTATTTATTAATCTCTACATCTGCCTTAATCTCTGTTAATCAAGCAGGAGTTTACGTATTCTTTATTTTCTATCAAACAACACAGGAAAAACAATGAAACAACTAATGAAATACTATCTACATTATTGTTCCCTGATTCTGGGAAGAAAGAGCAACACTGAAGATATTACGTCAAATTTTACTGGCTCAATATAAACCCTGGGGCAGAAATGGAAGAGAATGAGAAGAGCAAGTAAAGGCAATTCTGCAGCACAGCTGTATTTCATAGGGACAGTACAACTGTAAAGCTCCAGCTCCAGAGTACTAGCACTTGGAGCAAACCACTCAAGAGTGCAGGACCTCTGCCACAGAAATCCCAGAATAAAAACATAATTAGAGCTATCAGAAGCATGACTATGTCCAAACAAAACATACATCTTAGAAGCAGTCGAAGACACAAATGACAATGAGGCACCTCCAATACGGATCATAGAATCATGGAATGGTATGGGCTGGAAGGGACCTTTTCCATTTGCATTCCCTGTGCATGACACACCAATGCATGTATTTTTAGTTTGTATGAATTACACAGACTCCTCAGGTTTGGATAACTGTTCCAAAGTCAACAAGAGCAACTTTGTGTGCCCAAATATTACATGTAAAGGAACATAAACAGCAGTCAGAACACAGCAAGGTACTATTATTGCTGTGCTACTGTACATTTTCATGTGTCTGGGTAGCTCATATTGCATCATATCTAAGCATCTTTCAAAATCATATTTATCAGATCATATGTATTTCAAAGTTCTCAAGCCTGCTTCAATGCTACTCTATTTTGAACTTCAAGCTCACAGAATACATTGGATATGTCTGGTAAGGTAACCAAATTTAAAACAGTAACAAGTAGAAGAGGAAGGAATATACAGATCCTTGAAAAGTGAAAAAGACTTTTCAAATTAAGGGTGATATTGTATGAAAAATGAGTGACAACACTCTAAAGATTTGCTACAAAAGCCTCACTTCCTATTACAGTAGAGTGGGTGAGTGCCTCTGTCCAAATTACTATTCCTCCTGGATTTGGTGAATTTAAACAAAGAAAATACCTGCAGAAAAGCTGTCAGAACTCTTCCTTGATCACTTCATCACAAAAAGGACAATGGAGAAATAGAATCGTACTACAATAGCTCAAAGAAGTCTGTTCTCTAATACAAACAATCCGTTGAAGGCCAAGACTGAACTTCAGTCTTTCTACCATCTTGCTTCCAGATGTGATGATTTTTTATTAGCTCCATGGCAAACTGAAGATGAGTGAGAGAAGACGATTATTAGCTATCATTAAAAGACTGTAGAAATGGGACTTTTCTGACCATCCTCACAGAAAACAGACAACAACAATGTACATTTCCAGCAGCCTTGCCTTGCTATAGGGCCTCCCCTTTCCTTTCTCCCCAGCCACTCCTATCAGCCAGGATGAGGAGTTTTCACAATTTTTAGCTACAAAGTGCAACTCACCACTGTAATCCCACAGATCTGGCTTGTTCAAGTGCTAAGCTACAGTGTACAGACTAGATAAGATTTCTTAGGAGACTGGTTTGGTTTTGTTCTTGTTACATACTAGTTAACAGCAAAAAATTAGGGGGGCTTACATATAACAGTACATAAAAATACCAAGAGTTCAATTTTAGAAAAATAACTATTTTTGCTCAGAAGTAACTCATATCAGATCTTGTGTTGCAGGTAACATTGAAATAGTTCCTTGGTCCTTAGTTTTCTTTTTGGAACAGACTTAAGAACCTTCACTTTCTTCTCCTCTTGATCTGCCTTCCTTCCAAGCCAGCACCTTCCCTTTCCTCCCTCCTATTCACCACATTGCTTCTTGCCGCTGCCTGATGTCTCTCCTTGTCTTCCATTCTTTGTTCTTCTGACCCCTGCTGCTACCTCCCTCCTCCCCCAGCTGCCCAATTTGGCAGTGTCAGCACAGGGCCCAGCCTGAAAGAGCTTATGATTGCAGGCTTCATGCCATACCTCAACACTACTGGTGGATCCCTGGTAGCCAGGAACCAAAGCATATGGTGAAACCCAAGACTAACATGTAACTCAAACATTTCAGAAGTAAAATCTCAATTGACAATATCTAAGGTATTTATTCTATAGGCAGGAAACATTTCAGTACCAATCTCTGTGTTCCTCTAAGACATCTGAAGTTACAATACTTACTATTCTTCCAAATCATAGGAATTGAATGGTTTATTATCATACACATGTTCAAGATGTTTCACCTTTACACTGTTTGGACTGGATGTAGCTTAGTTCACCAACCCACTAGCAATTTAAGGTGTACCTACAAAACATATCTCTGTGTGTGAAAAGCATCACAATTTCACTATACAGCAAGGCTTTTAGGGAAGCCTTGTGATACACAGAAAAGATTCTTGGAAAAAGAACATTTTTATTTTTTTTTAAATACTGTATGGATATGTAAGAAAATGTTTTTTCTAGACCATACAATAAAATTGGAAACCATTAATAGCCTGACATCAGATATTAAGCAGCACATTAAATATCAGTTTGTACTGGCAAACCTGATACTCTTCATGTACTTTATATTCCTTATTTTACCAACATAATTTGCTCTTCATTAACACTTTTTTATTAATTCTTAACATCTTTTTGATAACATAAAAATCACCACTAGTGTCTCTGACAAAAAGAAATACTGAACACAGTGCTAATATGATACAATGGAAAATTGCTAAACAATAAGATGGATCTCTAAGAAAATTTGATATAGATTTCCTGTAGTTTCCCTGCACTATTTTCAACCCCTCTCACAAGGGATACAGCAAAATGGCAATGAAAAGTGAATTTCCTGCTGTTACAGCTACTTTGGATGCTCATGCTTCTGTTCCTGTGGAGCCAGCTTGGATCAATTTCAAGAAAATAGCCTTTATCTACACTTTTGCACAGAAAACACGTTTCTATTTTGAGGAGATGCAGTATGTGTCCATGGTCACTATTTTAATCTGCAGCATAACAGTGTTGTTACTTGCATACAATTAAAATATAGCATCCTATCAGAGAAAGAGTAACAATGCAGTTGAAAATTATTTTTGCATTTTATAAATAAGGTAGAGGAGTTCAAAGGTGGTTCAAAATTCATATCATATCTATACTGTACATACACTATTATATATCCCTAGTAGGGTTTTACCTATTGAACTAAAACCAGAAAATTAACTGAAAACTAGTATCATCACAATATTGGATCTCAAGAGACATTGTCATTTCTAGATCATCTGGTTTTTTTCTGAGCTGATCAAAACTGAGATTCCCTGTAGCAGTTAATCCTAATCCAGTTACCAGGTATGGCAATACTCACTCATTAGCATTATATGGAAGTTTACGGCCTGCTCTTGTCATCAAGAAGACAATGAAAAGACTCGTTTATTTGTTTTACGAGTGTCTGTAGACACTCAAGCAAATTCTTGCATGAAGCAGCAGCACACAATTACTTACCATGCTTTCATTGAGGAGTTAATAACTTCTGATGAGTAGTAAACTCAAAGCAAAAGAGTATAAAGACACATGAATGTATACATTCATACCATACTTCATCTCATCATAGCTTGTATTTTGATATCCTTGAGGGAAAGAAAAAAAAAGAAAGAGGGAGAAGGGGAATCCCAAATCACAGAGACTTCATGAGTGCAAGACCTGACAAAGAACACAAAACAGGATGCAAATGAAATTTGAATCAAACAGCTTTCATTCTGTTCTGAGATAGTCAACACATGCATTACTCAGCTTTTACTACTTACATTTGTTGGATAAACATGTAAAAGCATTTTATAAACTGTACATTCTAAATAAATACATCTATTATATAATTAAACAAATCGTAGCACCTCTGCAAGAAGAAATACAGATCAAAATACGAGCTCAGCCTTTCTTACATGATTTCAGAAGACCTAAGAGTTGATCAGCAATAGCCCAGATAAGTCCTTGTTTCAGTGCAAATATAAACATAAGTTGAGTAGAATACGATGATGCACCAGAACCAATACACTAATTCCTAAACTATAAATTGTCATTTCTTTCTCTGTTATACACAAATATATTCCACCAAAAGCATTGCTCCCATTTTGAATGCCAGCTCTCTGGAAAAGCAAAAATCCCTACACTGATATAAGCATTAGTCTCAACTCTAGAGTACATAGCAGTAGTTGCAACAGAGAAAAAAAAGCAAATTTCTCCAGCTCTCTTTATTTTACACCGATTTCCAGATTCCTACAAATAAAAATGGCAGAAATTAATTACTTTTATTATTGTTAAAACTTAGTCGTGTCTCTTAACAAAGAGTTCAAGTACAAAGTATAGTAGGTATAGTTTCCTTTCAATACACTCCATAAATCTGCTTCTTCAATATACAATTCAAAAAAAAAAACCCAAATTGCTATTGCTATCATGATAAACATTGGAAAGTTCTGCTTGACCTTTTATTAACATTTTTCTATACCAATATGGTTCTTTTGCTACAAGCACCCAAAGGAATTATGAAAAATACTTTTTTCTGTAGTTTAGCCCATGTGCACTTAATAGGCTCACAAATATAATACCATTATAAAAAAGAAAAACTGCCAACACTGCTAAAAAAATTGTCATAACACTAAATTATTATATAAATATAAAAGGAGTATGTCTGTAAAATATTCACTCAATGAACATCCCAAGGTGATGATTTTGCTATGTTGTTTTTATTCCTGGGAGATCCATAACACATTTGGATATGCCACATGTCACCACATGAATCAGGCAGTTAATGCATGTGCTTTTTAGAAGCAGAGATGTCTTCCCAATAGAATGTGCTATAAAAAAAAATGTTGAGATTCTGCTGCTTTGTCTGATAGGTATAATTTAATGTCTTGCTTGTAATGTTGCATCTTAAGGAAAAACGGAGAGTGTCCTATGTAGTTATTTACAATATATTACTAAATCTATGCAAATATATTTCCCTGAGCTTGGTATTCTATAACAAAGGTCAACAATGTTTGAAATATTTTGAAACATATTCCCAATATATTTTTTATATGGCACTAATGTCCCATGTACATACCTACATCTCAATATATTTTCAGATATTTCTATTTATTTTATCTTGCTCTAGATTATTACAACAAATATGTGGAGATTTTTACTTTAAGACTACAGAAATTAGTCTATCTAGCTACAGCTTTTCATTAAGAATGCTAATTATATGTTTGTTAAAAATGCATCATTTAAAATACCTCATGGTATTTAATATGCATTTTAACAAAATAGATCAATAATGATATTTGTTTGATAAAAAAATGAGGAAAACTTTCTAGATTCTGCTTCATAGGAGATCTATCTCATCATTTCATGCATTCTCATTTGTTTCCACTAATATTTAAACAAGTCTCCAAATAATATTTATTTGTCTCATGTTGGAATAAATATCTCTCTGTCTTTTGTGAAAACTCTAGACATTTGATTCCATTTACATATCCTCTTGTCATTTCTACCTTTATGTCCATATTATTGCTAACTACTTTTTCCTACAAGTGAAGTTGTATTAGTGATTAGCAGGTTGCATCTCAGAAAGCAGGAGTAGCACTTTTAAAGGGAGTGCAATTTTTTTCCATTTTTTTTCTTTAAATTTTTGCCTTTTTTAAACACATGTTAGGGACAAGATCAATTTTCTCTACAGAAATATGGGTGGTTTTTTTTCAAATTCAGGACTTACGAGTTAAAATAGAAAATGTTCCTATGCGTATACAACACCACTGCAATACTGAACAATTTGTATGTTGCCCTGTCAAGTAACTGATATCTTTCCAAATTTTACATTTTTATTTGAAAATAAAAGTTCTGAAAATGAAACTTTGCATCTTTCCTAAGTGAATGCTGTATCGTGTCACTTTAGCAGAGTGTTGAATGAATTTTAGTGTTCATTAGCAGTGTTACAGATTCACACATCTGAAACAGACCCATAGATTTTCAAGGCTAAAAGGAATCACGTGTTCTACATAGTCTGACTTACTTCTGTCACAACATTTCACTAGATCAAATCCAACAGCATGAATTGCTATACACAGTGAATAAAACCAGGTTAAAACTAGACCACGTTACTGCAGAATGCGAGTAGCGATTTTTTTTCCTCATGTTTCCACTGCTAACAAATTTCTGACAGTATCTTCTCTGGGAGAGGCAAGATGACATCCTACGAAGCACATTGTTGAGAGCAAAGCATATCCTCAGTTAGCATTTCCTATTGAGTTTAACATGCATTAGCTGCCTTACACACTTCCAACTAGCAGATCATGTCTGTTATACCATTAAATAGTGGACATTGCACTTTTCTCAGTAAGTACCAAGTAAGATTTAGCTGACTATGGCTACATTGATCAAGAGGACTCGGAAGCATTTCCAAGCCATTTGTGTCATTGTATACCCCTAAAACATAAGCCAGAGAGAAGCAAGGATACTGGGAATGTTATGGCATGCCCTTGCACATCTGTTTAAACTATATGATTATCCCTGCTGTAAGGATTCTCCAACACTTAGCATTCAGGTTGCTCACCAACTCTAAAAGCTCGTCACAGGGTCAGATGAACAGGTAATTTCACTTTGTACCCTGTCTCTAACTGTGGGTATAAGCAGAATGTATGAAGAATATAGGGCCAGGATGACCTACTTCCCTTAGTATTCTCCCTGCTTTCAGCTATTCTCAAGTCAGAACTCCCTGTACTTTTTATCTACATTTCTACCTGACGCCCTCTACTGCCACTCTGTATCTTTTCACAGTTTTGCTCAGCATTTTATAAAATACTTTATTCATGTAATGTCACTAATCTGTTGAATATTTTTTTGTTCTCTCTGTGTAGTGCTGGTTATTATTAGAGTCAATATTTTCATTTCTAACATGTTTTGTTCATGTCTGACAGGTCTTTATTAGTTTACATCAGTTGTTACCCATTTCACTTATTTTAATATTAACCACTTCAATATTATCCACTCCTGATTTTAAACTAGGAATAAATTAATTTTTTTAAAATTCCATAGTCAAATTTTAATTCCACCAATCTGTGAGAACTGTCATTCAAGAATTCTATTCAGGGCCATACAGACATCTATTTTTGTACATACAACACAGTTTGCATTTGCAAATCAAATAGTAGAGTATGCATGTAATTATTTAATCAAAACTATATACAAAACCACTGTGCCTGGCCATATAATGGAACTTAATCCTGTTTTCAGTATACATATTTCTTACATTGTCTGTAAGTCTTCCTATGTCCCATTAACATGCTCATGAGTACTTTCATTTCTCTGTTTGCTTAGCACGTTCCACAGGTAATAAACTGTGGATCTGCTACATTTTCATTTATCTGTATTAGAAAATAACACAATCCTTTGAAATTGATAATATACACACAAATCTGTTAGTTTAGATCTAGGACATTGTGATTAACTCCCACTGCATCTTTAAATGTACCAAAATTGTACAGAACACTGATAAAGACAGTTGATGTTTAATAATACCGTCATGTTAAGCAGTATCAATCAAGCATTCTAACAGAAGAAAGCTCTTAAAAACTAAGACATACTCCACTTTAAAAAAAAAATCCACAAACAAAAGAAAAAGCAAGACAAGACTACATAGGCAGCAAGATATGAACAACGTCCACAATTGGTAAAAATTTATTACTAAATTGTTTCTTGGACAATACTTGGAATTGTGCCCATGCTGCTTGCCTAAAAGAATAAAATCTCTACTCAAGTTTGGAGTTAGTTTCTCAGCATTATCCTTCTCTCATGTATACATCAACATCACCGAAAAGGCTCACTGTCTGCAGGTAACAAAGGTGACCTGCTAACACACCACTGTATCTCTTAACATTGCTCACCAAATTGTAATAAATATTGACAGTTTTTCGATTATACTTCACATATCTCCCCCCATGAATCCTCACACTAGACGTGGGAGGAAAACTGACAATGTGTGATCCATTAAGTTCACCTTTCAGGTAACATCTGTACCCCAAAAAGGACTATACTCCCAAGAAATCTGCTTCACCTTGAATTTCTCTCTGATGCATACTATTTCAGAAGAGGTACGAAGGCAGGCATATCTTTGAGGTTTGAGACAATTGCTTACTTTCTTTTGGACACCAAATCTACCTTATCTATTTTCACATTTTCACACTGCTTTCCATCTTAAAAGAAAGAAAAGGAAGCAGAAAGTTTGCAAAGATTCCAGAAATCCTTTCAAATAAAGATATTCAAAAAAAGCCAAACATTAGGCATTTTTGTGGAGGTATACATCGGGGGGGCAGGGTGGGGCTTTAACCAATATCACTACAAGCAACAGATTGCCTTGAGACAGGAAAGTATCACTTTCTAGACTCTTTAAGAATAAATCTGCCAAATATGAACTTTATGTTGCTACAAATTAGTGAGCAGTTAATCGTGTGCATTTGCTGGTGAAGGTATGGTGACCAGAATCTATTGGTATATTTAAATAGTGAGTCACTTTGATATTACACTTCAATAGTAAACTAATTTAGCCAACTAATCTTGTTTATTTCCTAAATATTGTTAGTTTCTATCAGTCAGATGATTTTTCCAGACACTTGCATAACAAGCATTAAAAAGATACATTTAGTAGCTACAATTTTTAACATAACAAAGGCTACAGAATCCAGAGGTTATTGCATTCTCCCAAAAGTACTTAAATAATAGCCTAAAATCTGAAGAATTACTTTAATACTTCAATAAAAATAACCCAATTCAAAACATTTTCAAGGAAACAGAGCTCCTTGCTCTAGGCTACCGTATAATGGCTGAAAGAAAGTATATAGCTTGTCACTTCTGATTAGAGAACTGTGCCTCTGTGCTTTGAATGAGAGGCATGTCTGGTAATAGGAAGTGCAGATATTAAATTTAATAAAATAACGTGGAATACGATATATATGAAACTTGACCAAGTATAGCACAAAATGTAACATACATTACCCTGCTCAGTCAACTACTGTGGCCTAGCATCTAATGACAGACTTAATTTCTATTTTCCAAGGAGAGTACTACAAAAATATAATTTTCAGATTATACAAATATTTTATCAGACTATACAAAAAATAAAACTGAAATTGCCTTATGTATCTACATGAATACATAACAGAAAATTGCTAGGCTACAAAATGTTCAGCCTTAAAAGTCCACAGAAAGACACTAAGTCTTGTAAATAATTAGTTCCAAAACCCTGATGCTAATACATCATGGCATCATATGACAAACAGCATATTTCTTTCTTTCCAGGTTTAAGGATTTGTTCATCTTGTGGGTTTATATGTTGGGTCTGGTTTGGGTTCTTTACACACAATCAGGAAGCCTCATTTACATACTGTTTATGAAGAAGGAAGTGCCATATCTCTGTTTATGTCTTAATTCTAGCATTCCAGTGCAAATCATAGCAGCTTTGTCTTTCAATACATTAACCCTCACAATGCATTTTCACAATTAAGTAACACGCTCCATATAGTACTTTCCATTTCCTTACATAGAACTGTGCCACCTGTGATATGACACATAAGGGATTTTAAAACAATTTCACAACCTAATCCCAGTAAACCCAGAATTAAAGTTCTTGTTTTCATATTTCACTTTCAAAATATTTAGAACTTTGACAGATATGACATTATGTTTTCATTAAAACAGCTGATTTCAAAATGCTGCACTGTGCAAAAACACCATAAACAGTTTATGATGAACTGCCACACTCTTAATTAAAACAATAAATCCAGTGCACAATATTTGTGCAGTCTCTGGTTTGACCTTTGCCTCTTGCTATCCACTACCAAAGCTGCTGTCTCATTCTGTGCACCAGATGTAGAAGGTTTTAAACCATGATCTGAAAGGCAGTAAAGATAAAATAAGAGAAAATGTACCATTACTCTTTGCAGTTATGATTAATTCAGTTCATATTTTACAATCTGGTTATGGAGTAAAACTGCAGACTTTACATCAAGTATTTGCCATTCAATATACCAAATGTATAAAAATGCCTGATACTTTAGAAAATGGCACAAAGCTAATTCACAACCACCACATGAAAGACAGAAATAGGAATAAAAAAAGGACAGTAATTAGCTATCCATCTAAAATAATGAAGCTATCTCAGCCACTTGATGGTCAGTCTTGGCAACAAATGCATCTGTTACAACAAAAGAAACTAATACTTTCTCTTATCTCTCTACCACTATATTTTAGATTAAAATATCTTTTAAAACTATCAGATCTGCTCCATAATTGGAAAACATTGGTTATTAATTACTATGGCATGCTGTAATGATTGCAGATTTGTTGTGTTTTCCTGGAAACAATATTGAGTGCAGAAACAACTCAAAGACCTCAGTACAGGCAATGAGCTAGAGCCCTGGAGTATAAACTGGTGGAGGCAGTAATCTTACAAAAAAGATGAATTGAAAAGTCCTCATTTTGCAAATGCTTATACACTTATCAGTTCATTACTTTAATCCACTAGCTTTGTATACAGTAAAGCCTGCAAGAGTAAACATCACGGTCTACTTGGTAGATTCATATGTGATCCTATTAGTTGCACATTTAATATTTTCCCTTTTGTCAAAAGGAATCAGTTTGCCAAATGAAGCTAATATAGTTCATGATCACTTATAAAAGTGAAATTGGCATTAAAAAAAAAAAAATCCTTAGGATGAAAGAAGAAAAAACACTGTATGCTGCCAAAAGAACAAATTCAGGATTCAAACGCAAGTCCACTCATGCCCTAAAAAGTTAAGGCTTTCTTTCCTTTAACTGTTCCCACAGAGAGTTCTAAAGAACAAGAACCTTCTCTTGCTGGTTCTTTGACTTGCCCACAGTCAGAAACAAAAACTTCTCCTCCTCAAGGTTAACTTACAGAAAAATGTCATTCTGCAATTGACAAAACACTAGATATCTGAGGAGGTAGCTGGTGATTATGAGTTTGAGTTTGCTTTGAAGCTGTTTTTTTTTACTCCCCAACTTCAGTTACAAATTAAGAACAAAAAAAAAATAGGAACACATACATGGAAAACTTTCCCCAAGTTATATATAAATGCTTACACAGTATTTATTATGCATTTCAAGTCTAGGCACATTGCTCTACAAAGCAATGTAACCCTTTTCTATGTGATTCACAAACAACACAAGTTCAAATTCAATAAATGAGTTCTGCAAGGACATAAAAGGGAAAGCCACACATGTATCTAGTTTCCTGCCCACTGGAAAATTTTAAATTATTTCTAAAAAGGCAAGATGTACAGAAAAGAAGATCCACTGCATTAAGAACACTATTATCATTGTTAATACTGGTAACTATTCCTTGGACTTCTTTGTAAAAAAGAAATACCAATAAACCAGGCTATAATATTAAGAATTAAATGAGCAGGGTAAAAAAAACAAACAAGCAAACAAAACCAACACAAAACCAGTTTCAACTGCTCAAAAATAACTTCCAAATATTTCTTTAGAAAAGAAAGTAGGAAACAGCTAGTTATTGGAGACTTAAAGTTATGAAGAGGTATTTTACTTTTAGAGGTTCACTTGTTTTACTTGCAGGAGTGCAAGTCCCTCAGAAGTCAATCTAAAAATTTTATGGAAAACAAGAATCACAGATGATTCTCAGGCAAATGATTCTTCTAGTAACTTTTCCAGTTTGGGATTTTCTTGCTTCCCATATTTCTAAAAAGATAGTAGAGGAAGCTACCATGCTTATATAATCTTTAAAGTTGTTAGTTAATTTCTGTGAGGCATGACGTATCCTTTCTGGGCCCATTAGTTCAAGAAGGACAAGGTGCTGCTGGAGAGAGTTCAGTGCAGGGCCACAGAGATGATTGAGGGAGTGAAGCAGCTCCCTTATGATGAAAGGCTGAAGGAGCTTGGGCTCTTTAGCTTTGAGGAGACTGAAGGGTGACCACCAGTGTTTAAAAATACGAAAAGGGTGGGTGTCAGGAGGATGGAGCCAGGCTGTTCTCAGTGATAGGACCAGGGGCAACAGGTACAAGCTGGAACATAAGAGGTTGAGGGAGCACTGGAACAGGCTGCCCAGATTGGTTGTTGAGTCTCCTTCTCTGGGGACATTCAAAACCCACCTGGACGAGTTCCTATGTGACTTGCTCTAGGTGACCTAATCTGGTAGGGGGGGTTGGAGTAGATGATCTTTCGAGGTCCCTTCCAACCCTTAAGATTCTGTGATTCTGTAACACTGAGATTGTTCCTACCAGTGCATCAACCCTGATGGTTCATGAACAAACATAAAAATTGCAGGAGAGCACTTTCAAGATGTAGTTACATTCCTACGTAGCTCTTTCTGAAGCAGAAATCTTGGCCCTGACCGAAGCACATTTACCTGCCAAGTTAAAAATTTCTAATGAACACATATAAACATGTCCAAACGCTTTTCATGTGGACATCAAAGTGCAAAACTGAAACAAATGTGCCCTCCCCCTATAGATCTTTTGCAAAGATGAATGTTAAGACTTCCAAAAAGAGGTATAAGACTACTAGAACATTAGCCAATAACATATTTGCTGAAATCTAGTTCTCAAAAACACCTAAAACAATTTAGCTGAAACACAAAAATTTCAGGAACTTGCAGGTTTTAGCATATAAAAATAGGTGACATTTTAAAAAGTTTCAAGACATTTCAAATAATTTTTTTTTAAAATGGAAAGGTTGGGCAAACTTTAATTAAGGGTGATGCATAGGCTGCTATATCAATATTTGCATCCCTAAAGCAGAAAAGTTCATCCTTTTAGAAGAAAACATTCTAAAGAGTACATTACATAGGGCATATTTAAATAAGCTTTAAATAGGAATTTTGCCTAAAGATCCATTCTGGTCCAATCTCTGGTAGACATATTTCTGAAGAATATTTTTTAATTCTGTGCAATGATTCATTTGCCTTTCTTTTCTTTCCTGGAGGAAAGAGTTGGTCAATTTTGATAAGACTCCTGATGCAGGCATCCTCACATGAAATGGCTTCGCATTGCCAATTAGAGTGGTGGAGCTCTGATTCAGAAGGAATACAGAATACATAACAGAAATTAACACTGGCACATCTATAGGCAGCATACAGAGTAACATAAGAAAGTAAAAAAAGCAGGCAGCAAAACCCTGCCCATCCCTATTTTCAACCATGAAACATTTGCATAGTTATCTCCTGTTGGATCACATTAACAGTGCATACAAGTACAAACAAAAGTTATGCCCAGAAGGATAAAACAACCAAGCCCAGCCTTCAGCAGCCTGGCTACACGAAAAATCCAGAAGCAACCATGATTACACCAAACTTAAAGCATCAACCACCTGAAGAGCTGAATGAAGTCAGTCAAAGGGTATAAAGTAACACCAGTTACTACAGGGAATTTCCATTAGGTCAACTGACAGTCAACCAGTTGGAAATTATAATTACAGATTCATCATGATGCAGAATCCCAAGGCCACATTCTTGTAAAAACTTTAATGATCCTTTAAAACAAAGAATGAAATACATGGAAAGAAAAATACAAATTCACCTTTTCATTCAAAATACTTATTTTACTTTTCTCCTTAGTTTCTCTTTCCTGTAGCAGATTACTCCAGTACTTCAATTCAGATAATTTAAATTTAATTTACAGAGAAAAGTATTTAACAAAAAAAAAAATGACAAAACATCACAAAACAACATAGAATGTCAAGAGCTTCCCATCTCTTTAAGGTTTCAATTAACTTCAGTGGAATATGCAGATGCTTAGAACACTACAATACTCTCTTTTCTCCATGTTATATTAGAATTAGAAAAGTAGTTTTGGCTCCATAGTACCTGACTTTGCCACGAAATCAAGAGACTTTAAAAGCAATCACTGAGAGATTACTAAATTTAAAATAGTCATAATACCAGCTGGCTGAATAAAATACTTCACAAATGTTATTTCAGTTCATGCGTTCAGAAAGACGACATCTGTTTGTCTTCAGCAGACATTCTGTGTTTGAAAAGTGCATACAATATACTGTTAATGTTGCCAGAAACAAATCTATAACAAGAGGTCTATGTTTTCAAAGTTTTCTTGGAAGTAAAAATATCAGGCATTTTCTTTACAATAAAAATTAATTTCTGAATGAATAGTATTAGCAATTATATAAAAGTTGTGGACAGATATTAAATGTGCCTCAAGAGTATTAAATTTCTGAATTATATATTTCCAAAGTTCTTCTATGAGCTGAACTTTCATACTGTCTTCTTTATCCTGACTTGAATAGAAAAGATTTAAGGAATTGGAGAAGAGTAGATTAAGAAAAATAAAATATATGCTTGAGTCGCAATATTCTTTAACCTTCTATCAGAGAGCCTGCAAGAATACTGGGCATGTGAAGATCAGCATATGAAAGATAGCAACCATTAAGGTTTATGCTGCAATGGCTTTAGGTTTCATGAATAACAAAAAATGAGCTCAGTCAAGAAAGTGGTTGAATAAAATTGAGAAGAAATACAGCACCCACACAAGCCCTAAGTCCCCTTTCCTATGAACTCAGTTAATACTGTTTTCCTATTACAAAAGTAAGAAATTAGTCTTTGTTGAATTTTTCAGGCAGATGTGAGGAAAAATTAGTAAAAAGGCAGCTTGAAGAAAATCTACATTTTCCAGACTATTATAGTCAGGCAATAAGTCTTTTCTTACTGGGAAATGTATTTGAGGCATGAAATAAGGAAATGGGAATTAACTAGTGTCTTAGTGTATTTTAGCTCTGTAAACACACAAATATCTGTAGATATTTGCATTGTAACCAAGGAAGAGGAAGGAAGAAAATGGAATTTTTTTACAATCTATGTAACCAAGTATTTCTCTTACATTCAATGGATGAATCCCAACATCTAATGTAAACAGCATAAATGTCCCCCTAAGAGTAGGCGTTTCCTGCTTTAACATAATTTATCCAAAATAGTAAGTCTTATATAAAGTGAGGAGTCTATCTTTGTTTCCTTGCTCTGTTCTCTAGGAACATAAACTGCATTCCTATGTACAAGCTGGGTACATGTATATACCCATGAAAAATCGTTAGTGATCCCAAACATCAAATATACACTTGAAGACATCAAAGCTGGTAGGTGATTAGTTGGTAGATGCAGGTGATTGACTCAAACACTCAGCTCTGAGAAGACTAATTGAATGAGAATTAACCTTGAATTACATAGGGTAACAATCCCAAGTCTTTGGAAAAGAAAAATATATGGCTTTCTGACAATGCTATCCACTAATCATCTCTCATTTATAGAACTGTAAATAATCTTCTTTTTAAAGACTAAGGAAAAAGACTCCTGTTTACTAAGATGACTAATAAATGTTGAATTTATTATTTTTTCCACTGTTTTTGTAACTTTTGTTTGAAAATATACATTATACATGGAAGCTACAGCAGTCATGAATACGACAAGAATTTTGCAGTAAGATTGTGACTAAAATTCTCCCTGAATGAATAATCAATATCTTCATGATGCTGACCCAGGATATTCCAAATATCATGCTTCTAACTACAGAAGACCATTAAGGAATATATTATTTTTTTTTTGTAAAATGAAACACTTTCTGTAACTCATGTGAAAGGGATTGATCTCATACAATACTTATACACAAAATAAGCAAGTCACCATAGAGAATCTCAATGAAGTAAATAAATTTCTCTGAATTCTGTTATTTTCTTCAATTGCTCAATTTTTTCAATCTGATTTGAAATTTTTTGCATCGTATGAAACATGAGCCTTAATTTGTAGTACCCCTAAGCAGTGCCAAATGTGAATAATTCAGTACAAGTCACACAACTTCTGAAAATTTGGAACTCTTGATTTGAATTCTGTGGGTATTATTCAAGAAAAAAATACTACAAATTTCATGAGGAATTCTTCTTTTGTTATATCTGAAAAATAATTCTGACTTCCATAGAACTAACAGAGACTTTTAGACTTCACTCCTAGACCAAACACACTGAAAAATAAATGCCTCTACACACGGAAAAATACTGCTTAAAAAATCTCACAAAATTAGCTGTATTTCATCTTTTTAAGTATGTCTGACTGAGTTCCACCACTGGGACAATGGAAAAAAGAACAGAGCTACATCGCCATCTGATATTTTATGTCCTTCTCAGTGCCATTATAGGACTAACATTCTCCCTCTCAACTTTGTTTTTTTTTTTAATTGCGGTAGCACCACTGGGAGCAGGTGCCTTGAAGTAGGGGCACATACCAAGCCTGGCCTCCCTATGAACAGCTCTGAATTCCCTGATCTTGTTATGAATATTTTTTCTTCAAACGCAAAGCTGCAAAATGCATGAAAAATAAAGTAATTCAATTAAGTATCTATTCCGAGCCGGAAAAGACCATTATATTAGAACCAGTGGAGCACTAGTTTAACCCTGGTGCTCAGAATTCCCAAGCAAGTCAGCACATTAAACCAGCTCTTCAACTTAAGAACAATTACTGTCATTTATCAGCCTGAATAGCAATAATGCACAAATCGACAGCTTTCAAGAGGCAAAGAGCAAGCTAGGTGTAATGATATGCAAAGCCACAGCACTCTACATTTTGAACTGTCTTCAGCCCATCAATACATCTTCAAGTACCTACAATTTATCAATACAAATGTGGTATCCAATGAAGGCAGGACCAAAAAGATAAATATGAACAGGGTGGAATAAAAGGTTCAAGAATGTTTGAATTTTGTAATGATGAAGTACAGATCACATTCTTACACCATTTTACATGCAGTGACCCGATCATATCACATTTTATTCAGCAAGAGGAAACTAGAATAGGAGATAATCTTTCTTTCAGGTACTTTTAAGCAGCTGCTTTGATTTTTGTTGTTGTTGTTTCTCTTTTCTTTTCTATTATACTTTTTTTCCCCCTGCCATTTCTGTTTCAATCACGCATCTACGCAGTAGTTACACAAACACAGTTACCCTTATTAAATAACATAGCATTCTTTTTATCACAAGAAAGCACAATAAATACATAAGGTATCATCTAAGCCTCACTACCTTATAAACTCATTTTAGTAGCAATCAAAGGATTAAAGAAACACTTGAAATTATTTAGTAGTGTATATACCAAATGGCATTCTGCTCATGAAAGGCTCAAGAACACAGAACTGATTTTCTCTGTAAGTAATCTAGTTATGTTGATTTTTTTTTCCTTTGGGATTTTTCGGCTTTAAGACAAACAGCTTCTTTGTGAATGGAACCTTTCCGCAACTACAGCTCTTGCAACAGTCAGGCATTAAGATTCCTTTTCTCATACAGGATCTAGGCAGGCAGGTATGGGCATTTGAATTAGTGGGCAACATTTACAGAGAATGAAGGCGTTTCAATATTTACTAAAAAAAAAAAATCAGAATTATATTTCACCTGAAAGTCTAGCAGTTCTACCTGAAACTGCTAGTTTTACAAAAAACTTTTAAGTTTCTATTCTTTACCTTCCAATTATTACACAATGTAAACTATTATATGTAGTCTTGAGTCATGATTTCAAGATGCTCACTTGACTTAAACATCTACTTTGAAATGTATTTTACACAGGGATCTCACTATGCAAGCCAATTTTCTTAAACTTCAAAAATCTTCATCTTCAAATATTTAACTCTGTTAAAGAAACTACTAACATGTTCAGATGGATAAAATAAGGTATGAGCAGAACTGAAAGTGCTCTGCCAAAGAGAAAATACAGTCTTGTAGATACAGAGATCAAGAGCTCTGGGGTTTATTCCTAGCTTTGCTACAAACTTCTCATATAATCTTGAACACATCACTAAAGTCTCTGTTTCCTCAGTTCCCCCAGAGACAGCTCTTTTTCTAACACAGAGAACAGCTTCTTCAGGGGACAGGTGACAGTTATTGATCAACAGAAAATAGAACATCGTGATCTGTGAACATCTGTGTGGTATTCTTCAGCAGAGGTCTGGAACAATATTGTCTTCAGCCTCCAGGAAACAAAATTTTCACAGCAGTATGATTCATCATATGAGATAACTTCAAATTGAGAGGAATTAACAGGAGTTTTCACATCATTTAAAATACAATTTTTAAAATAATTTCCTCCTGGTTTACTGTCTTTCTAGAATTCATCTTCCTCATACTGGGGGCTGGTGGGAGGATGTATATTCCAGTGCTCTGAGTTTAATTTTCACATCCTTTTTTATCCCCATTGACAACTTCTTTTGCCAATTTTTACCATTACATGTTCCTAAAAATATGTCTCTTGGGTTGCCAGCTGCTGAAAAGGATGCAGAGATCAAGAGAATATCAACCACTTGAGACTGCCTTAGAGACCACCAAGATGTCTCAAATGGCAGAATATGTCAATGTGGGAGCCTAAGGTGTCCTTTTCCTATAGGCTCTTCTGTAGATTACTCTAGTTTACCAGTTTAGTAGACTTAGCAGTTAGTACAATGAATATTTAGTCAGAAGCCCAATGGACAATCTTCACTATGAAGAAGCCAAATGGACAAGTTCCTAAAGAAATAACATGTAGGATCAACTCACCTCAAGGGAAAACCAGAAGATAAACTCATCATTGATAAAGATAGTACAATTTTAAGTACTTAAGAACTGCTTCTGGTGTCAGCTCAGGCAACAATGCATATAAAAGAATCCACTATAATGGAAAAACGGTAGTATAACTTTTCAGGAAGGTGAATGGGACAATGTCTAAAGAGAACACAATGGATGCTTATTTTGACTTTTATCTGTCTCTTACTTGTAACTGTTGACAACACTCACGATTTTACCAAGTCTCCTGTTACTTACTTACTCCTGTCTAATAAATCCTGTTGTTATATTATTATACTTTTTTTCAAATCTCACTTTCTTTTAAAATTATGTTTCTAACATTCCATAACTATGAGAAAACACTGCAAGCTCAAACTTGAAATTTCCTGAATAGTAAAGGACACAAAACCAACTTGAAGTAAATAGTTTTTTAAAAATATTTTAAACTAAAGTCACTTTTTTAACTGAAATGCAGTGGTCATTGGTCTCAAATGTTCCTGTAAGTTATGGCTTCAGAGCTACTGTGATAGTGGAGAATTTTCATCTCTATTTTGTCAACCTCACTACTATTATCAAGCTCTATTGCACCTGTCTAATAGCAGCATCAGAAATGCAAATGCACTATAAAAACCCAAAGCATAAAACATCACATTGATAAAAAATAAATCAATTATTCAGAAGAAGAGGAGAAAACTCTCAAATGTGTAACCTGAACAATATAAATGACATGTTATTGTGTCAAATCCCTTTATTCACTTCTTATGTCTAAACTGACTGGAGTTTCATCTTGCTTTCTCTGAATCAAAAAAAAAAAGCAAACCCTTCCATCTTTTTATATGAAAAAAAAAACACAGAAAGATCTGGAGTAAGATAGTATCTTCTGTTTAAAAAAAACTTCACATGTATCTATTCCTTGGCTGAAATAATAAGCAGAAATAAAATAGTAAAAAAAGTTCTAATACAGTTTCAAAAATGAATCAACTTAAACAAAAACTGCAGTGTACTGGCTGGGTTTTACTTGGCTTTAATAATAAAAGAGCTAAATATCACATTTGGCTAATTATATAATTACCCTACGGATCATTCTGACGTGTCAGAACTCAAAATGACTTGAAGGGACCTGGAGGTCTGGGAATTTTCAAAGCTTGTGACACCACTGTAGAAATAAGAACAGGATACAAGGATTTGACCACATCTGCTTCCTTCATCCCTTCACCAAGATCTCTGGCCAAATTACCACTTGCACTCAGGACACCAAACATAGGCTCCTTAATAAAGATTTTCAAAAACATGGAGACACAACTCATCACTGCACAGCCCGTGGCTATGAGAAATCTGTTATAAAGTCACCAAACAATTTGCCACACATCCTAGCAAAAAATGTATACACTAATTTTAGATATAGACATGGTAAAATAATGGCAGATCAGCATCCACTTTGAAAGCTCATGGAAATTATTAAAATCATGCATGTTGGCATCCAATTTGTAATAAAGAAAGAAATGAGCTCTGAGAGCTATCTGAAGATGAGAGGGAATTAGGCAAGTCCATACTTTTAGAAGATGCCCATCCACACCTTAAGACACAAATACTTTATTGGGTTCCAGTTGTGATTTAGTACTCACCAATCTCATTAAAACATGAATTATGGTTAATAATCTCTACCAATTTTTAGTAATGTGACATGCAAATTAGCAGTATTAATCATTGGTTAATGATCATGATTCTGTATATAAACGTATTAAGTACTCAGTACATGACAAAGACAGTACGAAAGCACTGGACATGACCAGGCCTGTCCTGTGCCCATTCGCACTTCTCGTGGTTTCGGCCCATCAGGGAAAAAAAGACCACGATTAGCCTCAAGTACCGAAGACTTAAGGATTGCTAAAGGGCACGGAGAGCTTAATTGCCGCTTAAGGTGCAGGACAAAACAGAGCAGGCTACTCGGCTTGGGGAAGAAAACAGAAAACAATTTAATACCAACTAAAACATAAAACCCCAAAAACCAGAACCAAAACAAAACAACACAGAATGGTACAGAGATGAAGAGTCCGACCAGCCCTTTAAGACCACCTGCTCCCCACCCCTCTCCTCTTCCCGGGCTCAGAGCCCTGATCCCGGTGTTTTATACCTCCGTCCCCCCTGAACGGCCCAGGGGGGCAGGGAGTGGGGGTTTCAGTCAGTCCGTTCCTGGTGGCTTCTGCCGTTTGTCTCACCTCAGGGCAAGTGGGTTCCGCACCAGTCCTCCTTGCAAGTCCGTGAGGTACCACACACACATGGCAGCCCTGCACGGGCTGCACCGACGCACATTTGTCCCAAAGCCCTGCACGGGCTGCACCGATGCTCATTTGTCCCAAAAGTTGCTGCTCCTCTCTGCCTCTCGTGTGGGGCTGCTCTGCGGTGCACAGGCTCTCCAGCATGTCCTGTGCCATGACCGCCTCCCCCACACAGTCTCTGGCCCGTCCGGGCACACTCACATGAAGTTGCTGCTGCTGATCCATAGGTTGCAGGGGTACCGGCTGCACTCTCACCACGGCTTGCAGAGGGGTCTCTGGTCTGATGCTCCATCCTTCCTCCTTCTCCGACTGTGGGGTCCGCATGGTCGCCTCCATCTTGTACCACTCTTACACCTCCTGCCTGGCACCTCAAATTCCCGTCCCTAAGTAGTGATCGCAGAGGCGCCAGATTGGCCCAGCCAGGCCGGGGGGTGGGTCTGAACCCAGGAGTCGGGGGAGAGTCTAAAAAACTTTTACCGGGTCTTCACTGCAACCCGCTCCCCCTGTTACTAAGCAAAAGCAACTCCTTGCTAAACCATGACAGCACTGCAGGGCTGAGAGTACTTAGAGTGCAGTTCAAAACCCTATAGACTATCTGCTTCTTTTTTTTTTTTCCAGAGCTAGAGTTTCTTCATTTCAAGTTTTTGAAACATCAGTAAAGCTACAGAATACTCAAGGAACTGGAGGAAGAACAATTTCAAACACTAATTCCACCTCATCCACATTTTGGTTGCCTAGAAGCCCACCTGAACATCAGCATGGCTTGAGCTCCCAAAGATGGTTTAACCTGACAGGTAATTCCATCACGGGCACAGAGGGCACATGCACCATATGTGAGGAGTATGGCAGAAATGAGGAATTTTGGCAGCAGCAGTCCAGCCAATCTCCTCCTGAATAATGGCCCAAAGGACATAATCAGTCTGACACAGTTGGATCATTCATGGAGTTACCTTAATTCATGCTAAAACAAAAACAGTACCAACCCCTTGCAGAATGTGACAAAGAGGGATTGCAGCATCAGTTATTTAAAATGCTATAAAGACTAATTTTATTCCATCAAAAAGAGCCTAGCTTACCAATGTCATTACTAATGGGCCTTCTAGCACAAAGTTCTCCAATGGAAATGTGAGTATTCTTTTAAAAGAAAGTGTCCCTAAAGATGTATAGTTAATATAAAATCTCATACTGACATCTGGATATAAACTGTCAGGAAAGATGTTACAGACATTTTATCTTTGTTTGTATTAACTATATAACAAGCATGAAATATATACAGGAGATGACATGGAAGAAAAAGCAAACAATAAAGTGGGAGTCAAACACTCTCAAAATTTAAAAAAGTTCTTGACACTTGTTATTCTTTTTTAAATATCGGTACAGTAATTTTGAAGACAGTGCAGACTCACAAACTGAAAAGAACAGAGGGCAAACCATGGCTATTTGAAGGATTCACATCGAATGTTGATATATTTAAACACGCTATAACCCAACAAGGAGGGGTTTCTTCAATGTCATCTTATTACACTGCAAGGGAGGAAAACAGACAGTTCAATCACAAAATCATAATGCTTAAGCAGCATGAAATCATAAAGCTAGCAACAAAACAGGTGAAGCATGCTACATTTGTGATTCATATGCTTCCACTCACCCTAGCACAGTATTGGTTTACTGATAGCCCTAAATGGCCAGTCCCCGCTGGTCTCTCCAGCGCAAGAGGAGTGAGCAGTATTATCCTTTTGGGTGTACTTACTGCACTGCACTCCATCATATAAAAATAATGCACATGAATAGTTAAACTGTTTATCCAACTGTACACATAGGTTACAAGCTACCATAAATAGGGTTGTTGTTTAGACATGTTCATAAAGCTCAATGCATACAAATAATCTTTACTGTCACATTCTAGATCCATTGGAATTGGTATACAGCTACAATATAATTTGGCAATTTTACTTTCCTACAGACATCTCAATTCTCTTAAAAATTGATGTGAACTAAAGTAAGAAATGATTTGCAAAATCGTAACAATAAAAGAAAGTCTAAATGTGGATTTTCTTCAATCATTTAGTTTTTGCAGAATTTTTCAAATCAGACATGATTTTGGGATCATCACTCATGATATTCTTAAGTACTTGGGGGGCACATCTTGAAAACAGATGCCTCCTTAAAATTTACTTGAGTATAAATCCAGAGAAAAAACAATCTCAGAGAAGTGAACTAGGCTCTTAAACGCCTTTTTTAAAAAATTTAAGTGTATGTCTCACATACTGACATGTTCATTACCAGGTAAATACACCTGCTATGTTGCCATCTGTTGTCAAGCAATACACCATAGCATCCACAAAATTTCTAAACTGCTAACAAGATAACATCATTGTTCTCAAAAATGATTTGAATCAACTTTTCCTACATACCAGGAATGCAGTAAGGATTTCTTTTTTGATATATACTTACAATATACTTTTCTCTTGCATATGAAACTTGTTGCAGTCAAAGAAAAAAAGGTAAACAATGTGGGAGGAACTATTGCAATGTTTCTTTGCTACTGGTTAATAACCATATTAAAAGTCTTAAAATATTCCGATTTTTGAGATGTTGATCTTGCAAAGTACAATATTGTTGACTCAGATGAAAGTCCACTTTATCAACTTGTTGCAAATCTTTCAAAAATATATTGTAGGGGCTGATGGGTTGTGTTTATGAATTACATCTATTGTTTCAATTAGTATCTTTCCAGTCATTCTTCACCTGAAACTTATTGACTGAATTTCCTGCCCTCTGTGAAATTTCTACCGGAACAGAGGCAGCCTTCACATACAGTTTGCTAATCACTCTACTTGGGAACAAGTGATTGCAGCGTAGCTCATCAGAGTATTATAAAATTAAACATAATTTTAATTCATAATTGCAAGCAAGTATTTCATCAGTCATAGATTATCTGACTTCACCTGTAGCTGACATAACAGTATTCTCTGGATATCTACTGTTGAATTTGTGCTCTGTTTGGCATCTGTAAAACAGAGAAACCTAAAAAATCAGGGTTACACTTGCCCTCTGAATTGGCTGCAAAGGTGGAATCCATTTTTTTGCTTGAAAGCATGGAAACCAAACCACCACCCAGAATTCAAACAAATGCGGCAGTAAGCACTCAGGAATGTATCACCACAGATACTCAACCTGTCAATATGAGAAAAATGTTTTATAACTACTCTGTGAGGTTATTCTGCTTGCAAGTTCCAAAAAGTAAGTATATGAGGAAAAATACTACTTTTTATTTCCTCACAGTTTTAATTTAGATATATCTTCAAAATATTTATGCATATGACACAAATTCCTATAACTGAATATATTTGGTTCTCTCATTTTTTTCCTAAAAGTAGAATACAATAAACCTAGAGACTAGAGACTAGAAGTTCTATGAAAAAAAAAAAATTGTTTTCGATGAAAATTTTAAAAAAATCTATGAAAAATATCGTTCAGGAAGTCCAACATCTGGGA